>JAJOZX010002344.1:120000-207500 GCA_023014485.1 Bathynomus jamesi
GAATATTTTCTGTGGTTAATAAGAAAAATTGATTGGGTATGTAGAAGATTCACAATTTGACTGCGCTTATCCTGCACACAACCTACATCATATTTTTCAGCTTTTCTACGACTCCCTATTTGATATTTTTAATGGCTGCTTTCCTTTAAGGAAAAGAAAGTTTCTCCCAAAAGTATGGCAAAACCGTAAATCACTCCAAGTATTATTAATTCATTTAAAAATAGGGACAAATTATTCAAACTACGACTACAAGTTAAAATCCCTAACCTGTAGTATGCACAATACAGGAGGGGGTTCGCCATAAGTCGCTTTACCGAAGTGAATTTCGTTAAACTCACTTCGGTAAAGCGACTTATGGTTCACCCTGTATAGAAACAAATTAACTAAATTAATCAAAATTTCAAAATATAACTATTATAACATTTAATTTCCAAGTAAAAAGGAGACATGAACGATACGTGGTGAACTATAAACAATCTTATCAGAAACAGAATTGAGAAGACCTCGAGAGAAAAACTAAATATGATATTCTTCAATTTATAATGTTTGTAAACGATACAGCTCAGCTCCGTCCTTTTCTTATAAATGTCAATGCAGCGGAGGTTATATTTAAAATAGAACTTACCAAAGTTGTAAATTGGCTGACCTCAAATAAACTCTTTGTAAATACGAATAAAACAAACCTCATGACTTTTAGCAACAAAAGAAGTGTGCATCTTGACAACCCGAGTGTTGGAAAATTTGTTATAAAAGAATGTAATGTAGCGAAATTCTTAGGCGTCATGATAGATAAGAAAAGGAGAGTTGATATAATGTTTAAACTTCGATTTATAGTTCCTAAGTAGGTTTTATTAATTCCGTATCATATTTTTGTTCTTCCTTCTATGATGTACCGCAATCTCGCATGGGGAAATATCGCTAAAACGCATTCGATCAGTATTTTTGTTGTTCAAAATCGAGCAATAAGGATATCATCTAATGCGGGTTCTCTTGATCATGCGAATGCATTCTTTAAAGAGTTAAAATTATTAGCTCCAAAGACAACCAAATTGGCACATTTTATTGTTATTATAAGTGTATGAATAGAATTAACTGTGAGTGAATAAACAAACAATTTACAACTCATTAAGAGAGTCACTCATACCAAACTGTAGGAATAGAAATAGATGTGTTATTCCTTACCTTACGAGTAGATTGTCTTCATCTCAAAAATCACCTATTTCCGTAGGTTTGAAATTATGGAATATTTAAACACTGATTTTCAAAATATTTTTAAGGTAAGTTTGCTTATAAACAAACAGATCAATCTTAATAAAGGAATACTGAAATTGCACTAGTACGTTTCGGGATTAAATACTACATTACCCGTCCTATTCTTATATTTATTATTAACATTTAGTACCGAAAGTTTCATAGTAATTATAATGACCAAGATTTAATGTATACTGCTAAAAGAATTCACTTCTCATATCAACTATAAGTTCGTTTGTGTGTCCTAAAAGGTTACCTTTATACGTAACCTCATATGTAATCATAATCATACTTAATCATATTTATATATATTTCCTAAACATAGCGACGAAGTTTACTTTATATTATAATTAATCATAATATTTATAGTACCAAATCGTAACTACCTAAATATAAACTGCTTTTATCTAAAAATTAATGTGAGAGCCCAGTAAAGCCTAAAGCTTAAGAGCTAAAGTATACAGGAAAAATAAATATGTTGTTAAAAAAATATTGTAATATAACAACTCGTAAATATCGTAATATTTATTTTTACCAATAAAAATGTAAATAAAAATTCAAGAAATTATAAAATAAATATTGATTCTTAACCTTGGTTTTGTTTCCGCCCGAATTGTTCATTCTGACGAAGCTCAAGTTTTTCACTCCACTTTAGACCTACGGTTTAACGTGGAATCCGAACCACGCCCCACCAGCAGCCCAGCGTCTTAACCACTAGGCTATCCAGGGTATCCATTTATTTACCAACTAATTTCTTTATTGTGTGGAAGGATGGACAGCTGGGTTTTGCTGCGCGCCGTCTGCCGTCACTGGGTCTCGATCCCGAGGCCGATGGATTGGTAGTCAGCGACACTAACCACTACATCACGTCAGAATTATAGCTATCATAAAACATTGTCTATATAAATCAAGGCTAACCAATTTCCTTCCTTCCTAATATGACCTTATGCCACTAAATCCTACGAAACTAAAACAAAATGTTTCTTCATATATCACCAAGATATATTTATGCCTTTTTCATATATTAAATATTTTGGTAATACGTGAATCTTCATTATTTACAATATTTCATTATAGTATATGATGGACATTCGTGTGCATTAAATTCCGTTTCGCCTATACAGCTTTTATGGGAGAGGAACAGGAAATGGGTTAGGAGAGACATACTTTAGTCAGACATGCCAAGTGGCTATTAAGAAGGTTTCACTAATACAGAATTTTTTATTTTTTTATCCATATTCTTGAATACATGTTTCACAAATTTATTTTTGTATGTGATTTTGATGTTATAGCTCTTGAGAGTTTTATATATATATATATATATATATCTATATATATATAAATCACAACATTAGCTAGGTATCCACTAATATGGCTGGCAAGAACACTAAAAGGAAATAATCAGACTGGAAAAAGAAGCAAATTTGAGATTTTTTATCTAAACTCTAAGAATATAAATTGGGAAGAAATCAGATTTCATGTGGCACAGATAGAGTGGAAAACAGTCTTAGAGGATAAAATAACAGAAAAATTGCTAATAACCTTGGGAAAAAAGACACTGGAAATCTTAGAAAACTATGTTCCGAAAGTACAGCCAAAGGGAAAGAGGAACTATTTCCTGAGGCAAAAGTGAACACTATTCCGCAAGAGAAGGAGAGTAGCCATTAAGTTAATTAATTGCTCAGACAACACCACCAAACACGTGACTCAAGTAAAATTGGAAACTGCAGACAGAGAAATACAAGCCCTAATTAAGGACCATTCATAGAGAGAAAGAAGAGGAAGATGTGGTGAAAACAACAAAAGATAACTCAGAATACTTCTATAGCTTCGTGAAAAGAAAAACAAAAACGTAGACCACTTAAAGAAAAGAAAATAATGAACTAACCGATGATCTAGTAAAAGAAATAATGAGCTAACCGATGATCTAAGAGAAATATCTGAAATATTGAGAGCTCAATTCAATATGAATCAGCTTTCAATATCCCAAACAGAGACAAAGCAGTACCTGACAGATACCTTTTTAGAAGAGAAATTAAATGGAGAATGTATAACTGATTTTGAATTTACCGCAGAAGATACAACGAAAGCTATAGGACAAGTGAGCTCACATTCCGCTGCAGGTCCGGACAAATGGAATGCCTTGTTGATTAAAAAATGTAAGAATGAAAGAGCTACCGCCCCCCTCCAGCCTTTATTAAATATGGAGAAGATCCATGGCATACTAAAAAGAGCGAACATTGTTCCTACATATAAAGAGCGGGATAGGTGCCAAGGAAAGAACTATAAACCGGTGGCCCTGACATCATATCTCAATAAAATATTTGGAAGAATAGTCAGGGAGAAAATAGGCGACTTTTTGGAGACATAGGAAAGATTAACTGAAAACCAGCACGGATTCCAATCAGGAAGAGCTTGCATATTACAGACATAGACAATGAAGTAGACGAGAACAGAATAGTAACATCCTTTGCTGACGATATAAAGCTCAGCAGAAAAATCGACAATGCAGAAGAGGTGGAAGCCCTACAGAGCGATACAAACAGAATACACAAATGTCGAAAGACAATAACATGAATTTTAACACCGAGAAATTTCAGCTCTTCAGATATGGAAGAAATGAAGAAGTTAAACAGACAGCATACTATGCCCCAGATAGACAGGAAATTCAGAGAAGCACGAAAGCAAAAGATTTAGGGGCAATAATGACCGATGATGCAAAATTTGAAACACAGAATCAGATAGTGATAAACAAAGCAAAAAGAGTTACAAGGCAGCTACTGAGAACCTTCAAAATAAGGGACGAGAAGGTAATGATTCCCCTGCTGAAAACACTGATCACACCAAAAGTTGAATACTGCTCAGTTTTGACGTCCCCATACAAAAAAGAAGAAATTAATAAACTAGGAGTAATCCAGAAGAATTTCACGGACAAGATTGATGGTTGCAAAGAACTCAACTACTGGGAAAGACTACGTAAGTTAAATCTGTATTCGCTGGAAAGAAGAGAGAGATTCACTATAATTTACATATTGAAAATGATCGAAATGTGGTACCTAACCTCAAACTAAACCCAATTAACGTCCAAACAACACTGGAAAATAGGAAAGGTAGAATGTATAGTGTTCCCTAAGTAAATGCCCGACAAGGGACACCCTCAACACTCAAGAAAATTAGCTTGGTTGTCAGGGGGCCAAGACTTTTTAATCAGCTTCCAATGGACCTCAGGAACGTCACAGGGTTCACAGTTGAAATCTTCAAAAGAATACTAGATGCCTGGCTATGTGCGACGGGGATCGCAAGAAAGCAGTTCGCTCCTCCATCAGGCCAGGCCTAGAGGTGGGGCCACCAACTTGACCTTCGTGTGAAGAGAGACCGACGCTCGGAACTTTTACCAGATTATATATATATACTGTGTGTGTGTGTGTGTGTGTGTGTATCATCCACACACACACACACACACACACACACACAGTATATATATATAATCTGGTAAAAGTTCCGAGCGTCGGTCTCTCTTCACACGAAGGTCAAGTTGGTGGCCCCACCTCTAGGCCTGGCCTGATGGAGGAGCGAACTGCTTTCTTGCGATCCCCGTCGCACATAGCCAGGCATCTAGTATTCTTTTGAAGATTTCAACTGTGAACCCTGTGACGTTCCTGAGGTCCTTTGGAAGCTAATTAAAAAGTCTTGGCCCCCTGACAACCAAGCTAATTTCCTTGAGTGTTGAGGGTGTCCCTTGTCGGGCATTTACTTAGGGAACACTATACATTCTACCTTTCCTACTTTCCAGTGTTGTTTGGACGTTAATTGGGTGCGTGCATGCTTCTGTAGCGTTGATATTTATTGTACATTTAAAGCATTGGTTTTCTAAATGTATATTTACTCGTAGTAAATGTGATTTTTTAATTTTTTTTATTCGTAATTATTCCACTTTTTATTTTTTTAAAGTAATTAGCTTAAAACTTAAATCTTTTCCATTCTCTGTTTGTCTTCTTTAACCTATCTTGAATTTGTCACTTTAAAAAAAAATAAGCCTAAACTTACTTATAATCTCTATGTACATTTTTACCTTTGCTTGGACATTTTTTACCGTATAATAATTTTTTATGTTCATAGACTAACCCGAGAGTAATTCTTGTAGGCACGGAACTTCCTATAATTCTCCCTACCTTTATTTTCTTATCTCCCTTTCTATCACCCTTTTTTTCATTCGTTTTCTTATTACTGCCATTGTCTGGCGTGTCTCTATATCTATCCATCCATCCCTCCATCCATCCGTCCATCCATCCATCCATCCGTCCATCCATCCATCCGTCCATCCATCCATCCGTCCATCCATCCATCCATGTACGTAATCCATCTTTGTATCTGAGGCTTGTCTCTCTCGCATCACTGCTGTAAGGATATACGAATTTAATGATATTTAAATTGTAATTTTATTTACGGAGAGAGAAAATCGCTATTTAAATCTGCGACCCGAAATCCAAATCTTTCTCTTGCTTTTGCAAAACCCTCAAAAACCCAGCAGATGAGAAGAGTTAAAATCTAATTTCCTTTATCATCAATCACTCATTGTTTCGCTATAACGCAAAATCAAACATTATATATATATATATATATATATATATAAAATTTATAAGGAACGTTCTTAAATTATTATATATATATATATATATATATATATATGTGTGTGTGTGTATGTGTAAAGAACGACGCTTATGTAGAAGAGCGTTCCGCACAAGATGAGGAGGGAGAACGAAAAATGGAAAATGAGGTACCACCCGGGAATCGAACCCGGGATCATCCGATTGCCGGTCAGATATGCTATCCACTACACCATGGACCTCGATCAAACAGAAGTCGTAATTCTCCTACATACGAGCAGAAACCAATTGCCCTGAAGGGGTTTCGGGTTCGATTCCGGTGGTACCTCATTTTTCATTTGTTCGTTCTCCCTCCTTATCTTGTGCGGAACGCTCTTCTACACAAGCGTCGTTCTTTACATTAATTATACTGTGTGTTGTTTGCAGTTAAAATGTATATATATAATGTTATAATGTTATAATGTTTCAGACCAACAAAGACCCTAGGATCCACTCATGGCTGGTCTACCTAACTGTGTTCGTAATCGTGTATTGTGTATGTCCTCCGTGGTGGCGGAGGGGACCTACAATTTTACGTGGGTTCCGAACCACAAGAACATAAGAAATTTATGTAAAAACTGCCGGTAATTTGGCAAAGACCAATTTTTACGAAACTAAATAATTATCAATTTAAAACTAATTAATTATCGATTTAAAACTAAAGATAGAATCTCTGGATCCAGAGGATCAAGTCATAATAGACTACTATCCACAAATGTTACACTCTATATCTATTTATAACGGACATGCAAATATATCAGATCCAAAGAATCCAGTCAATTTCATTACGGTATCCATCAAGTCACGGTCCATATCGATTGCGGACCAAGTCAAAATTTACAACCATATACATTACAATATATACACTTACGAGGAAAAGTGTAGGTGTGGCTGTAAAGACTGTACAGTAATGTAGAAATGTGTGTGCACCCATTATGGGTCTCCCATTTAAAGGTGTTTGTGGGGCAAGTGAAGATCATGAGTTTTTCAATACTCACAGTACTATGGGGGGCACCGCTCGGCAGAGGAATCTTTAAATAGGGTGTGTAAGGACAGAGAGTATCCCCTAACCCAAGACGCTGCCTCCGTATCCACAACACTGTGTTGAGCTGTGGGATCTATCCCCACAAAGCCTTAATTTACTACCTAAACTATACCTTTCTATCAACATGCGTGTCTAATCGATTTTTAAACATGTTTATAGACGTGCTACTAATTACTTCTACCGGCAAACTATTCCAGCTATTTACTATTCTATGCGTAAAAACGTTTTTCGCAACTGCTGTCTCGAACCTTCTACTTGTCAACTTACACCCGTTATTTCTAGTCCTATTATATTGAGATATTTCCAAAAAGCTATCTCTATCTATGTTATCAAACCCATTCATAATTTTGAAAACCTGGATTAGATCACCCCTTAACCTCCTAGTCTCGAGAGTAGTCAATTTTAACTCCTTAAGCCTATCCTCGTACGACTTTGACCTAAGAGACGGAATCATCTTAGTTGCTCGTCTTTGAACTCTTTCGATTTTGTCTATATCTTTGCGCATATGCGGATTCCAAAATTGGACCGCGTACTCCAAATGGGGTCTAACTAATGATTTATAAAGAGGAACTATAATATCGCGCGATTTGTACTCAAAATTTCGAGCTATAAACCCTAACACTTTGTTCGCCTTATTGACCGCTGCTGTACTTTGTTTCGCTACTTTTAAATCACCAGTGACTATAACTCCTAAATCTTTTTCCTGCTCTACGCTTGTTAAATCTTTCCCTGACATACTATACGCAAAATTACCGTTACACGAACCTATATGCAAAATTTTGCACTTATCAACGTTAAATCTCATTTGCCATGTGACTGACCAATCAACGATTTTATTCAGATCTTCCTGAATTTTACCTCTATCTTCGTCATTAATCGCCCTACCACCCAGCTTCGTGTCATCCGCAAACTTTGAAACTGTACTGACGAGGCCGACATCTAAATCGTTAATATATAAGAAAAAGCAAGGAGCCCAATACAGAACCCTGAGGAACGCCACTCGCTACATTAGCCCAACACGACTCCGCTCCATCAACGACCACCCTCTGTTTCCTGCCTCGCAACCACTCTTCTAGCCAATTTATTACTACACCCCTGATTCCATGAGCCTTAGTTTTTTCAATCAGTCTTTTGTGCGGCACGGTGTCAAACGCTTTTGAAAATCTAAATACACTACATCAACCGCCCGATGTCTATCGTAAACGTCAACCACGCTTTGGAAAAATTCTAAAAGATTAGTTAAGCAAGATTTGTTTCGCCTAAAACCGTGTTGCGTATTTCTAACCAGATTATGCACTTCTAAGTGTTCGACTATACGATCCCTAATTATTGATTCCAGTAGCTTACCTACAACAGACGTTAAACTGATTGGCCTATAATTTCCCGCCGCACCTTTATCGCCTTTCTTAAAGATAGGTGTTACGTTTGCTAACTTGAAATTATCTGGTACGCACCCCTCAGAAATAGACGCATTAAAAATCTTTGTTAGGGGCACAACAATGCTATCTTTTAATTCTTTTAGTTGTATGGGATATATGGAATCCGGCCCGGTGATTTACGCGTTTTCATTTTATCAATATAGCGCATTACTTCCCCTTCACTAACGACAATATTATCCAAAATATTACCATTATCAAAAGGTATTATGTCTATGACCGTAGGGATATTCGTTACATCTTCTATAGTAAAAACTGACGTAAAAAATTCGTTTAGCAAGGTAGCCATTTCCTTGTTTTCAGAGACTAGATCTCCATTTACATTTTTCAATGGACCTAAGACACTTTTTACTGGATTTCTATTATTGACGTATTGAAAGAATCGTTTGGGGTTTTCTTTACCGTCACGAGCTATGGAGATTTCAAATTCGCGCTTGGACTTTTTTATTACACTTTTCGCTTCACGCCTCAGAGATATGTAGTTGTTTCGTAACAACAAATTGTCTTTATCGCACTTATGTTGCCTATAAGCCCTATCTCTACTCTTTATAATGTCTCGTACTCTAGAAGTAAACCACAAGGGCTTGTTGTTTACTTTCGCACGCTTAATTTTGTACGGTACACATTCCTCATTTATAGTCCTAAATATCGTTACGAACGATTCCCACATTAGTTTGCCCCCTCAGGGCATTGGTTTCTGCTCGTATGTAGGAGAATTACGACTTCTGATTGATCGAGGTCCATGGTGTAGTGGATAGCATATCTGACCGGCAATCGGGTGATCCCGGGTTCGATTCACGGGTGGTACCTCATTTTTCATTTGTTCGTTCTCCCTCCTCATCTTGTGCGGAACGCTCTTCTACACAAGCGTCGTTCTTTACATTAATTATACTGTGTGTTGTTTGCAGTTAAAATATATATATATATATATATATATATATATATATATATATATATACTCGTATATGACAAAATTGTACTAAACCCAATTATCATTCAATAACGCTGGAAATAGGAAAAGCAGAATGTGTAGTGTTCCCAAATTAAAGGCCCGACAAGGGACCTCTTCAACACTGAAGAAAAATATCTTGGTTGTCAGGGGACCAAGACTTTTTAACCAGCTTCCAAAGGATCTCAGAAACGTTACAGGGGTCAAAGTTGAAATCTTCAAGAGAAGACTAGATGCCTGGCTCAAGACGGTACCAGATGAGTCGGCTGTACCTGGCTATGTGCGGTGGAGAGCGCAAGAAAGCCACCAGCTTGACCTTCGTGTGAAGAGAGACCGACACATGGAACATCAACGAGGTTAACGAAGTTATGATACAACTCAGAATGGTCTCCTGAACATATATAGTATATACTGTATATATCTATAATAATAAAAGGACGCGCGGGCGTGTGTGTGTGTGTGTGTGTGTGTGTCTGTCTGTCTGTCTGTCTGTCTGTCGATCTGTCTGTTCCAGCCATAGGTCCAAAATGGAAGCAGTTACAAACATGAAACTTCACAAACATATTGATCAGGTCCCGAGGTTGTACACCTGGATGTTAATAAATTAAATAATTAAAATTACTGGGCTCGAAGGCCCCAGCACCGCGATAAAACTACAGAAAAGAACGCAGCCGTGAAAATCTTGAGCTTCACATTGTGTCAAGATTTGTGAATCTTAAGATTTTCATGACTATAGTTTTATTGACCAAATAACTGAATCCCCAATTACTATCGGTTGTTTTTGTCGTTGGTTAGCCGATCAGCCCACCCTGATCTGAGCAAGCCGGCGGCAGGCAAGTAACCGATCGCCCTCTCCGGAGTGGACCAGAGGTTCAACGCACTAATGATGTTGTGTTCCAAACTTAATTTGTTTTCTTTGCCATTAAAATGCGTTAGGTCTTCCATGGTAGAATACTTATTGAGATTTTGTAGGTTTTCAGCTTTAAAACTAGTCAATTGACACCAAGCCAAAATATTTGAACATGTGGTACTACTACCTGCTAAAGGAATTAAATTTTCTTCCCCTAAACCTCCATTTATATTGTTTAGTTCTTTGTTAATCTCCAACAACGTACATAATTAGGACTTAACATTGAATATTTTATAAAATGACAGGTTTTCAGACCGACCTGCGTAAGGTTCAAACCTCCGTCTCTGAAGCTGACATTTATGCGGGCCATGATTTTAGCCTCTCTTTCACAATGACAACCAGAACAAAATTTTATGTACTTCTTTCGCATTGCGCATTAATCAGTGTTTATTAGAGAAATATATAAAAGAAAGCCCGAAAGGTTACTGAATGTAATCGGGAAATATATTGCGGATTGTAAATTTCTTTCAGAAATGAGATATTTGCTGAATAGATTTCAGAAATTTAATTTAATACTAAAAAAATTCAGGACTTAGGGTTAAACGTGATATTTCACGAACGTGAAAAACGTGCCAAGACTATTTTGGTGAAATGTTTAAGAGTGCATTACTTCTTGTAGATCGTGATGAAAGTCAAATGTTTTTCTGATGTCTCTAAGGGAAAGACGTTTTAAATGTATGTCCTCAAGTCGTATTATCAGCTTTTTCCGACTAGTGCGTGATTTACTCGAGATTCGTTCTTTGGAAAATTTTTAATGTTTGAAATCCGCTCGTAAAACATTGCAGTATTTTGCCAATAGTATATTGATAAAGTCCCTGAGAAAAAAAAAATGTACAGTGGCGTTCATAAGTATTCGTACAGAGAAATATTTCAGTTATATTCGTCCTTATCTTTTGTATCATGGATAGGATAATTATGAAAAGTTTACCGTTCGTTTGGGATAATTTAAAAATAAAAGATTAGTTCAACCCAAACATATAATGTAAAACATCGAAGAATTTGAGGAAATAAAAAAATAGTTAAAATGCAAAAGTTTTCGTACATTTATTTACAAAATTATTTAACACTTTATACGTCCACCTTTTGCTTGAATGACTTCAATGATTCGTTTTGGGTAGTTTTCTACAAGGTTTCGACATCTCTCACTAAAAATTTTAACCCAGTCTTCTGAAGAAAATTGTTACAATTCATTCAGATTCAAAGGGTTTCTCTTGCAGAGCTTTTTTCAAATCAAACCATAAATTCTCGACTAAATTCAGGTCTGGGCCTTGACTGGGCCACAAGAGAAGCTTGAAATGTTTTTGTTGAAACCATTTCATGGTGTTTTTACTTTTAAGTTTTGGATTATTAACTTGTTGCAGTACCCATTTGTGACCTATTCGCAACTCCCGAACTGAAGGCAATACATTTTCTTCTAGAATTTCCTGATATTTCTTCAAATTCAAGATTCCATTGATGACAAACTTTTCTGAACCAGAAATACTAAAGCATCCCCAAAGAAACAACTATCACCATCATGTTTAACCGTACGAAAGGATTTTTTTTCCTCGAGTGTACTATTTGATTTTCGCAAAACATACCGTTGTTCGTTGTTCCCAAATAATTCAATTTTGGTCTCGTCTGTCCAGAGAACTTTCTTCCAGAATTTAAATCCATCATTTTGATGAACCTTGGCGTACTTTAAACGAGCTTCTTTGTGCACTTTTCGTAGTAGAGGCTTTCTTCGTGCAACTCTTCCATGCAGATCATTCCTTCTCACTGTACGACGTACAGAAGAGGGATGGACATCGATCTTAGATAGTTTTAATGTTTCGCAAATATCACCTGTAGTCACTCGTGGATTCGCAGGAGCCATTCTTTCAATCCGTCTAGCAGTACGTTCTGAAATCTTAGAAGGTCGTCCACACTTTGGTAGGTTTGATTGTTCCAAAGCCTTTCCATTTCTTTATAACTACAACAACTGTAATAAATAGAATTCGAAATTCTTCTCCTATCTTCCTATAACTCTTTCCATATTCGTGTGCAGCAATAACAGATCTCTAAGATTTGTAGAAAGTTCTTTACCACAACGACCCATTGCTTACAATGACTTGTACAGTCATCCGTCTTCCACGAAAATTCAAAGAAAAAATTCTAGAATTCAGAATTGCCAACAGTCTCTAATCAATAAACAGCCAATTAATGATAAATTAAAATTCTTCAATCCAATAGTGAACGCACAAAGTAAAATATTAAATAAGTTTGTAAATAAATATACGGAAGCTTTTGCATTTTAACTTTTTTATTTTCTTCAAATTCTTTGGTGTTTTACATTATATATTGGAATTGAACTATTCTTTTTTATTTGTCAAATGTTTGCAAACGAATGGTAAACTTTTCATAACTATTCTATGCATGGTACAAAAGATAAGGCTTATAAGCGCTACTGTATGTGGACTCGGGTGTTCAGGCTAATTCCCTTGGTTTTGCCATTTTAATATGATTTGGAATTATGACTTACCAGCAATAACGAAATATGCCTCAAACTCTTCAGGCGGAAGATGGAAATGCAAATGACGTGTCCATATTCTTACCCAAGCATGTATTGTCCCATTGTCCTTTAAAATCTTTTAGTTCATCGAGAGATATATGATGTACAATATTTTCTGAATAATTATGCATGAATGCAGCTGAACCATCAATCTGAATCATATACTGTATATCCTTATATATATATAATATATATATATATATATATATATATATATATATATTCTTATTGGTCAGTTGCGTTGCGCGTCAATCAGTCACCGACATTCTACAGAACGTGTCCGAAACAGTGAAAATTGTGCATTTTTGTTTTTTGGGTGGGCAAGGGCAATTGCTTTATACTCTACTTGTATTTATGTTGAACTTAGACCAAAAATATTGGATTTGGAAAATATATTGGTACTCACTTTAACTATATATTAAAGTGTATTGAAAAATTTTCATCTATATATACATTTAAAAAAGAAGTGAGCGGGTTACAGAGTTATTAGCTAAAAGAACCCTCACATCCACTCCAGACCAACCCAAGAAAGAAATAGAGAAAAGGAAAAAAAATAAATAAAAATGAAGAATGCTGAAAACTGTCGTGGTGCTGTACCATGCTGACACTTCTAAACATGTAATACTTTCTGTACATACAAGGCTCTCCCTCCTCCGCCAACCACTATTGACAGAAAATTATTGTGAAAGAAGATTTATAGGGCAGTAGGAAAAGTATAATTGAAAAAGTTAGAATTCATTCATACCATACTTGCATTCTTTCATGAAGCCATGAATGTCAAATGCCACCCTGCTAAGAGATTGACTTTTTAAAATATATTTGTTATACTGCAATCCTTCGCACTGGAATTACTTAGGTAAGGGAGCGCTGATCCAAACACTTCCAGTTGGTCAGCGCACCCCAATTTAAGAATTCCCCCAAAAGGGTACATTATGTATGATTTTTTTTCCCATTTCTAATTTTTTACCCTCTCTTAATTTTAAATTTATGCTATTAAAATACACATTAAAACTCTTGAACATATTTATCAAAGTGCTTGCCACAATTCCCGCGCGGGGAGGGTATTCCACCTATCGGCCATCGTATAGGTGAAAAAGCCCCTCGCTACTTTCATCTCAAATCTTTTACCCATTATTTTAAAGCCGATATTTTTCGTAATGTTCTTATCGTCTAGGTTAAAAAATAAATAAATCATTATTTACATTGTCAAAACGATTTAAAATTGTAACCTTCTCTTGCCTGAGGTACTTTTCCGATTTTGAAATGGCAAGCTATTAATATAAATGAATTTAGTTACTCCTCTGTTCACCATTTTGGTAGGATTTTATTGATATTTTCTCCTTTCAAGTACTCTTACAAAGTGTCCATGATTTTAGGGCATGGTTCTGATTAATCAATTAATCAGTTAATCATTATTTCGAATTTAATCATTAATTAATCAAATTTTTAGAAAATGATGGGAAATGATTAATTTTCCTCATAATTTCAGCACCATTTTACCTTAAATTTTGTAATGTATCATTTGAATTTGGCACCTTTTTGCATATATAAACTGTCTAATCCGCCCATGCCTGATTTCTTGAACTAAAGCAAACTAAATGTTTGAGCAAAATGTTTTCTTCGGTCTTATCTCACGCAACAGAAACAATAAAGCTCTTTCTTACTCTTTTCAGAAGTATTTAGTTTTTAATAATTTTTAATCAGTTAATCAGTGATTAATTAGAAAATTTCATCATTCATCACTTTTTCCTAAAAATGATTAATTAACCATGCCCTAGTCCATATACATGGACATGGAACATTCTAGGAACTGTATGGTAGTTCCATTGAAAAAAATACAGCCCTCTGTTGTCTCAGTGGTTCACAATTTGTACATATTTGTCCACTTATGTGGACAAAAGGCATTAAAAGGTTAAACACCTGAATTAAGCCACCTCTTAAACTCCTAGTTTCGAGTGTATACAGATTCAACTCTGAGCCTATCTTCATAATTTCGTATGATTTATTACGTTATGATAAAATAAGCTTTGTTGCGCGGCGCTGAACCCTTCCTATCATTTCTGTATCCTCATTCATGTATGGCGGCCAAGATTGTACAGCATATACTAAATGAGGCCTAACAAGCGACTTCTGTAACAGCAAAACTGTATCTTTGGATATATACTAAAATAAATAGGAGGAAGAAAACAATACTTTATTAGCTTTACTTCTCACGACTGAGCATTGTTTTGAAGACTTTGAAACCTTTGTAACAATGACACCTAAATTTTTTTCTCAGAGGCTTCGTTCAACAAACTATTTCTCATTGTATGATTAAATTCATTATTGTTATAATCTATATGCACGACTTTACATTTATCTATGCTAAATTGCATTTGCCACTTATTAAATCAGAGTGAGTGAGTGAGAGTTAGTTTCGTTACTTAGTTTAGTTAGTTTCGCTAGTTAGTTTTGTTAGTTAGTTTCGTTAGTTAATTTCGTTAGTTAGTTAGTTGTGTAGTTAGTTAGCATAGTTAGTTAGTTACAAGGTCAAGAGGACGCCTCAAAGACCTTTCGGTCCATTCGGAGATATTCCTGTTATTAAACTAGTGCATTTTTTTAAAGTATTCTAGCAGTTCTAAAGGCAACGGAAACCTTGATTTCGGCTCTCCCCTTCTCCTTCTGGGGAGGGGACCATTTTTGCGTGTATTCGCCCTTGGCTCTCTCCTTCCTGTGTAAAAAAAAAAGCAGAAAGTTGAATAGAAAAGCATAAGGCTTTCTCCCACCCTCTGCTCCCTCCCCGCCACAGGCGGGTACGGAAAAAGGTTGAAGAAAATACCTTGACCCTGGAAAAGTAGCCGAGGAGATTTTAGAGGAAGGAGAAGAATAGATTAACTAGCTGTACAATTATGCTATGCACACAGAAATAGTACACAAGATAGCCCCGTTATATAAACAAACATAATAATATATTTGTGCTAATCGTATATCAACTATGTGGTATCGTTACAAAAACCTTAAACATATAGTTTTGATTTTATACAAAATATTTACAGTTCTATTTACCGAAGTATCGGGTAAACAAAAATCCCACGGCCTACTCCATGTCTACATCCATGTACGCACAAAGCTATCACGCAGAAATAACAGTAAGGGTCCTCTCCCTCTCATTCGCGTGGGTCACTGCTAGCAGTGATGAAATGCTTCTACAGGAAAGGGAATAAAACAGGAATTGAAAATGGAAATCAGATTTTCCACACCATGCCTTCACCCGTCATGTGCACCCCAGGCACCCAAGAGAAAGAAGAGAAAAAAGAAACAGTGACAGCAGAAACGCACCACTGCCTCGCCTAATCCATGACACGCATTTCTTTTTGTTCTTTACGAAATTTTGTATTTTTACAAAATACTTATCTACTCTATTCTTAGACATGTTAACAAGGTAGGCAAGTGTGTAAGCGGGTTTTCTGTAATTGGATGCCTGTCATGTGTGTGTCTGCCAACTCTGAATTTTGCAGAGTTTCAACTTGCATCTCCCGCCGTGAAAGGTGTTTTTGTGGCAAGTGATATACTGAATTTTTGTACTTCGCGGTGTTGTGCCACCGCGAGAGTAGAGAAAATCTCTTTCCGGAGAAGAATATCAGTAAGAGGTCCCCTGTATTTATCCCTGTGTACTTGTCCTTTTACGTTTATTAAATATTTGTTTAGAGATATTATCTGACGAGTTTTTAACATCTTTTCCTCGTGTAACGAAAAAGAAAAGACAACTTCTCGATTTGTACATATTGATATTTCTCATATTATTAATTAAGCTAAACGAGGTTCTACTGAGAAGAAAAGGTTGGCTGTTTTGTTGAGATTAATCGAATTAATATTGAATAAGAATGGATTAAGTTATAAAAGTTAGATCTTTAATGGCATAATTTGATGATGGAGAGAGATGCTTTGGGAAGGGATTAGTTAGGTGTATGGTAGTATTCATTACGGACTCTGATAATATACAAAATTAAAATGATAGCGATTTAAATATAGAAGGGCCACGCAATATATTTTGCCCAACCTTTTTTTTCTCTTTCCAAGGTTCCTTGTAAGTTCCAGAAATTTTGTACACAAGTAGTTACATACCTTTTTTACAAGTTTTTATTTTTCCACATAGTCTCCATCCTTTTCTACGGCTTTCCTCCACCTCGAAACAAGGGCCTTTATTCCTTGCCGATAAAAGTCCGCTGGGTTCCGCTGGAGCCACCTCTTAACCTCCTCAACAACCTTATCGTCACTCTGAAACTTTCTTCTACGAATAGCATCCTTCATTGGCCCAAACAAATGGAAGTCTGAAGGTGCCAGATCCGAGCTGTATGGGGGATGAGGTAACACAGTCAAGCGCATTTTTGTAATGGCCTCTCTTGTTTGCAAACTGTTGTGCGGTGTTGGGTTATCGTGCAAAAGAAGGACGTCTTCCAGTGTTTTCTCCGGTCGAATTTGCTTTATACGTCTCTGGAGTCTTTGTAGGGTAGCAATATATGCCTCTGAGTTGATTGTTTGTCCTTTCTTCATAATGTCCACCAGAATCACCCCTTTCATGTCCCAGAAGATGGTGGCCATAACCTTTCCTGCAGAGGGAGCCATTTTGAACTTTTTCTTGCGTGGGTACTGGGTAGTTTGCGTGATGCCACTCCATGGATTGGCGTTTTGTTTCAGGTTCAAAGTGGTGTACCCAAGTCTCATCCCCAGTCACAATTCGTGAAAAGAAGTCATCCCCTTCTGTCTCGTATCGAACCAACGACTCAGAAGCAATTTCTTTTCTTTGGGCTTTGTGATCTTCAGTCAGTTGGCGAGGAACAAACCGTAAACACACTTTTGAGTATCCCAGTTGCTGAATTATCGTATTCACACTTCCTTCACTAATTACTAGCTCCAGTGATAGCTCCTTGTATGTGATGCGCCGATTTGATCAAATGATGCTGTTAGCACGTTGCACAGTGTGAGATGTCACAGCCGATGCCGGGCGACCGCTGCGTGGCTCATCATCGAGGCTGGCTCTCCCTCTCTCCGATGATCTCACACGTTTAAACCAGCGTCCAACTGTGCTTTGATCAACAACAGCATCTCCGTAAACTTTTTGTAGACGTTTGTGAATATTTCCAACTGTTTCGTTCTCTGCGGTTAAGAACTCGATAACAGCTCTCTGTTTACGACGCACATCACTGTCAGACGCCATTTTCGAAACTGCGTTAACAATCGGTTTTATACAAGGGCGTTTAAAAGCGGTTTTATACAAAGAGGGGAGGTTCAAACTGGAAAAATCCAGTTATGTGAAGCGCAGAAAGTTCAAACTTACGGCCCAAAAGACATTTCAGCCCATGGCCCATTATTTAGCCAAGAAAAAATGGTGGGAAAAATATATTAAGTGCCCCTAGTACATACGTGTATAACCGAAAGGTTTCAGATTGCAAATACTTGTAGTTTTTGGTCCAGTTTGTGTAGAATAAACCTGAGGTAATATAGATGTATCTGTAATTGATGAGGGTATATTTGTGTCGCCTTGGGGAGGAAACACAAATTTATGGTGCATATTACTCCTGAAAAATCATGCACCTGGATTGATAATAACTTGGAATGTCTGCACTACAAGCCGACGAACATGGATACGGATTTAAATATTCTTTGAACTGCGACAACACGAAGCATTGTTACTTTTAGCGGTCGTGATAAGCTACGTACAAAAGCCTCGTTACTACGTTGAACCCCTATATGTTCGGCAATGATGCTGCGAGCTGCGTATTCCCTGATTGTATGGCCAGAACTGCGTTTTATGTTAAATATGAAACTTTCATACTTTTTCCTCTTCAGCTATAGTTATTGTCTGAAGCATTGAATATATATATAATATATATATATATATGTATATCCGTAAATGTAATAGTTCTAAACTACAGGGTAATCCAAAAAAAAAAAAAGGTGTTCACGAAAAAATTTCCATTAAGCGTTGCGGGTTTTTTTAACACCTTTATGGATCACCCTGTATAATAAAATTAAGAAAATTTTACTTCTAAAAGAAGAGAGAGAGAGAGAGCGAGTAAAAATCTTTTCATTTTTGCATAAAAATTTCTTCAGAAGTTCCTTTCTCGTTTTTATATTTTTATCTCAATGACTGATCTTCTGTGCAAACTGCAAAAAAAAAAAGGAAGAATGCTTTGCAGAAAAGGGGGTGTGAGGGGGACTTGGGGAAATATGATGGAGGGGTAAGTGGGGGGAGGGAAGGGTAGGTGGTCTCTTGGGCTATGGCCAATAAATAAACTTTTAAATATGGTCTCAGTTATATATATATATATATATATATATATATATATATATATATATATATATATATATATGTACTGTATATATATATATATATAACTTATATTAAAAGAAAGAAAGAGAGCCTGCTTAACATAAAAAATTTAAATCATAAACAAAAGAAGGACGTAAGTCTGCCACACCAGTTTTATTATGAAAGAATACTTCTCTTCCTCCTTCACAGTATATATATATATATATTATATATATATATATATATATATATATATATATATATATATATATAATCTTGGGAGACAAGATTCAAATCGAATTTCAGGCGCAGAGATTAAGAAAAGATAGCAGTTAATATGCTCTCTGTATGCAGAGTGTCAAACTGCATATATATATATATATATATAGTTATAGAGAATAATGTGTTTTGTTAAGATCCGCTTGGACGCGTGAGAGGGGGCCTTTTATATAAATATTTAAAGTACGCACAGAGAAGGGACATGGGGGAACACCGTATATACAGCTCTTCTCTGTCTTCGTCGATAGTGAATTCTTTACAAAGCATCTGTATGCTAATTGTTCTGTTTCAAATTGAATCTGTCAGAGAGAGAGAGAGAGAGAGAGAGAGAGAGAGAGAGAGGAGAAACAAACACACCACACACACACACACACACACACACACACACACGAATAATGGAATCTTCATTTTCGCGTTTTGTTCCAACACTAAAAATCGTTGGCTCTGTGACGCGAGGTAGAAAAGGGTCAGTGCCAGAATGCTATAAATATGCAAGCGAAAACTGAATAAAAGTATGTAAAGAAGAGTAAATACACGAAAGTGTTAAGTGAGTATTTGATACGATTCAAGTATGAAAATGCACCAGTTATGACAAAGGTTAAAATTGGGACTATAAAAGAGGACATAAATGGAAAATAAAAGTGCAAAATGGAACAATCAAATAGAAATGAAAAGCGTAAGTAGCGCGTAACTCGTTTATATTAAATGTTCCAATCGTCATTCGACATCGCATCGGTAAAACAAACGTGATTCGTATTGCGCAGTGAAAATTGTGGGAAGTTAAAATGATAAAAACATAAACGTATACATTTATCTATTATATATTTGCATGAAAGACCAAAGTATTGCGTATGTCGTTAGGTTCACATTTTATTCTACAGAGAAAGACAGCGTGCGAACTTTACCATATGGTGGCCATTCCTTTTCGAGTCTTTGCCTTTTCACCGCGACACTTCTACCGAGTAAATGTAAATTGCCAACAAATGCTCATCTTTACGAGTATTTTACTCCTCTATCATATTAATTAACGCCTTTAACAAAAGTTTAATTTCTTATTATTACTCGTACCAAAGACTAAAAAATATATATAGGGTGATTCAAAAGTTCTGCCCCAAAGATATGCGTTGTAGATTTCTGAGACTGGACTTTTGAATCGCTCTGTATATTTTAATATTAAACCTATACGAGAAACCGGCCGCGTCCGTAGCTCAGTGGGTGACACCGTTTTCCTATAAGCGAAATGAAGACACTGAGGCCGTGGATTCGAACCCCGATATTGTTGGTAATAATGACGCAGGAGTTAGCGCAATGGGCCGGATTAGTTGGTCTGACCTCCTCATTGATTATTATTACACAAAAACCTTGTATTATACAACCTTAATTTTACTGAAATCTCATTTATTAACAACTTATAACAACCTTTTTTTTTAGCAGTTTACATTCGGTGACGGATGACGTTCATGACGTCTGCCGCAGCAAATGTCTCCACGTTTAGGCCGGCCGCACACACGATCGTCTTGCGACTCACCACTGACGACTTGAGTCGCGTCGCGGTCGCTGTAGTGTGCGGGGCTTCCATTCTGTAAATGCAAAAGCACACGCGAGTCGTCAGTCAATGAATCGCAAGATGATGATCCTTGTGTGCGGCCGGTACAGTTTCTACAGGATCTCCACCGTAAACGAGAGTTTCTGAAACCTTCAAATCGAAGTAGCTAAAAGGGCTATTTTGCAACTTTAAACGTTCCACGTAATAAAAGATGTCTATACTATTTTGATCGTGTAGATTCCCTTTTTGCCATAGCTTTTTCTGGTATACTGCATAGCGTATATAATATATGGTCAAGTCTCAAGGGTCAAAAAGAGAGCCAATAAGTAAGTTTCCGGTTAGTGTCTATGCGGTCCCCAATTTGGAACCTAATTCTGAGAAGGACGTTTCCTTAACCTTTTTCAACATGTAGTATAGGTAGGGTGACCAGACGTCCTGCATTTTGCAGGACTGTCCCGCATTTAGAGTTTCTGTCTCGCAAAAAACATTGACCAATGCGGGACAATGCAATGTTCCGCATTCTTGTATTTATGCAATTTTCGTACAAATGAAATGTAATTTGTATTCATTATCGTAGATCTGGCATCCGCGCATCCCCTCATAAACGTTTTAAAACGTTTTTGAAACCTCCAGTACGACAGACCTCGACGGCCGACGCTCGTCAGTTAAAATTTTTAATTATAATGGTGTTGACGTGTTATTTAATTGTCAGAGTACCCATACAGAAAATTCCCTTTGAAAACATTTCCAAGGTAATAGAATTCTGTTTGAGTTTACCTGGATCAAATGCTCCAACAGAGAGGGTATTTTCCATAATGAATAACTTTTGGACAGAAGAAAAAAGTCGGTTAAATATAAATACTCTAAAAGCAGCGTTATTAACGATACGTAATTACGAGATGAGTTGCCTTGAATTTTGTGAATATCTGAACAAAGAAATACCTCTCCTTAAGAAAATACATTCCAGTGCCAAGTACAATTAAATAAAATGTTTTTCAATAAATTAGGTAAGTAAACTATATAAAATTACTTTTTAGTAGTACAATTATTTGTCCGTTATATACAGGGTGTCCCAGAATTAACTATCTATTTCAATGAAATCGGACAAATTTTTTAAAAACACACTTTCATTTATGTTTATCATGTTTAATGTTAAAAATGTATAAATTTCTAAATTTTTTTCATAATTTTATTTTCATAATTTTTTCATTATCTGGTCCAATGAAAGACCGTCTGAAGTCATAGAATGGCAAAGAGACTCTCCAAAAGTTAACGTGTGGCTTGGAATGACC
This sequence comes from Bathynomus jamesi, assembly GCA_023014485.1. Classification (NCBI taxonomy): domain Eukaryota; kingdom Metazoa; phylum Arthropoda; class Malacostraca; order Isopoda; family Cirolanidae; genus Bathynomus; species Bathynomus jamesi. Next base: position 142,177 of record JAJOZX010002344.1, read on the forward strand.
AAATCCAAAATTTATGGCCCATTCTTCTTTGCGGGAGCAACTGTAACAGGTACCGTCTACCTTGATATGCTTCAGCAGTTTCTCGAACCACAGCTTCTTGATGATGGCATTCTTGATAATGTTGTGTTTCAACAAGATGGAGCACCATAAATTTTGGATTTGGTCATTCCAAGCCACACGTTAACTTTTGGAGAGTCTCTTTGCCATTATTATCTTTTAAAATCTTTTTGTTTAAATCCTCATTATTTGAAATCCACTCTCTAAGTTCAAAGTTACCTTGTTGCATAATGTTTTGAGAGTGTTCATAGACTTCAGATAATTCAGATTTTGTTGTCGTTGAGCCTATTAGATTGTCTACGTAAAAATGTTCCTTAAGGAAGTTCAATGTTAGAGAGTTATTAAACTGGTTTAAATGATGTCTAATTGTCAATGCTAATAGGCTAGGTGAGCAATTGGCTCCAAACAACACAACATTAAATCTATAGGTTATGAACCCTTTATTCAAATCAAATGGATCCTTGAACCATAAGAACCTAAGTTGGTTCTTATCATATTCATTTTTAAGATTTATTCTCAAAAATGCCTTCGAAATGTCACTTTGTACAGCATATTTGTCTAACCTGAACCTCAGTAAGATCTTCACAAGGTCAGAAATGAGATTAGGACCCTCAATCAAGCAATCATTCAAACTGTGTTTATCACTGTCTTTGAGGCTACAGTTATATACTACTCTGAGTTTTGTTGTTGGGGCATCTTGTCGATAAACCCCCCTGTGGGTTAAATAATGACAACCATCTTTTTTAAAAGGGTTATCTGTTACTTCTTCAATGAAGCCTTTCTGTAGCTGTTCTTTGAAGACATCATTATATGTTTTTACATTATTATCTTGTTTGAGTTTTTTCATTACTTTATATAAATGTCCTTTAGCTACTTTGAGATTGTCTCTTAAAGTTGGACAATTTATTTTCCAAGGTAACTCAACAAAATAACTATTGTCTTTGCACTGAATGGTGTCTTCAAATCTTTCTACCATTAACTGATCTTCTGAAGTTTGATGTGTGTCATGTATACCCACAGATTCTAGCAACCATAAAGTTTGAATTGCCTCATCCAAAGTTTCATTTGATAATGATGAATTAATGTTCTCAGTTGAGATAATATTATTCAAAGTGTGCTGTGGGTTTAGGGATAAGCCCCAGAGGCTTCATGTGTTTGCTGATGCAAGCACACAAGCTTATGGGTGCTGTGCGTATCTTGTAAGCCCTACAGAAAGTCATCTAATTTATGCAAAAGGGAAAGTTGCACCTCTCAAACCTACCCGAACCATACCTCAATTGGAACTATTGGCTGCTACATTAGCCATTAAAACCATTTCATTGCTTAAGGATGCTTACTACGATGTGTTCATAACTAATATCCACGTCTGGCTTGACAGTCAGATTTGTCTTGCATGGATACGGAATGATAGCATTAATAGTAAGAATATCTTTGTAAGAAATAGGCTAAAAGAAATAGCTGACGCTAATGAAAGCCTACAAGTAAACTTTCACTATGTTCCAACTAAACAGAATCCAGCAGACTTTCTGACCAGAGGTTTATCCTACAAGTTGTTGAAGTCAAACAAAACTTGGTTTATGGGACCTAAGTGGCTCTGTAATACAGACCAATGGCCTGTGGAACAAGTTAACTTGACATTAAATTTAATCTTTTCAAATGAAAAGGTTGAACCAATCACTAATTATGAAAAGTATTCTGATTTCAACAAACTTGTTAGGGTGACAGCCTACTGTTTGAGGTTTGCTCACAACTGTTTAGCTACAATTAACAAACAGCTAAATAAAAATAATCATAATTATACAGAAGTTGCAACCCAATACTGGATAGGCCAAGCCCAACAAAAAGAGTACAATAAAGAGTTAGAATTCTTAACTAATGGGAAACAAACAAAAGAACCTGTACCATCAGTAGTTGTGGATCTAAACTTGTTCAGAGATGAGGAAGGCCTAAGGTGTAAAGGGAGATTAGACAAATCAAAACTGTCATACAAAAGCAAAAATCCAATCCTTTTACCTAGATTTAGCTATTTGACAACATTAATAATCAGAAAAACACACAATGATGTATATCATATGGGGGTACCACAGACACTAACTACATTAAGAAAAACTTATTGGATACCCAAGGGAAGGATCACTGTTAAAACAGTCCTGAGTGAGTGTGTCACATGTAGGCGTATTCATGCTAGGCCCTATAGGAAACCAAATCCTCCTGCTTTGCCAGAGGAGAGAGTTACTCTCAACAGACCCTTTGAGACTGTAGGCATTGACTATACAGGAGCATTGACTGTAGGGGTGGGTGACACTGAACAAAAAATGTACATTGTACTGTTTACATGTGCAGCCTCACGAGCTGTTTATTTGGATGTTGTGGAGGACCTAACAGCAGAATCTTTTGTTGCTATCTTTAAGAGATTCTGTGCACGACATTCAGTACCAAAGACAGTTTGGACTGACAATGCTACATATTTCAAAGCTGGTGAACAAGTCATCCATGACTTGTTAAGCAATGAAATCACACAATTATATATACAAAATACAAACATAAAGTGGAAGTATATTCCGGTTGCCTCTCCTTGGTATGGTTCTATCTGGGAGAGGAATATACAAACAGTAAAGAATTGCTTGAAAAAAGCAATTGGCAAAAAACAGATACACTTATTTGGGTTACTCACTTTCCTGGCTGAGATTGAGAACATCATTAACAATAGACCACTCACTTATGTGAGTGACAACATTAATGACCCAGAACCATTAACTCCAAATCATTTGATTCGGGGAGAACAAGTTAGTCTCCTGCCGGACTACAATATAGACTCTTCAGAAGACCCAAATTGGACTCAACGACATGATGAGCTCCAGACTAAGTTACAACATTTAACTAGAGTTAAAGCTCATTTCATTAAACAGTGGAAAACTGAGTACTTGATGGGTCTAAGGGAGAGACATAAACAAATGACTAAGAAGGATTGGTCTGACACAATTAAGGTAGGGGACCTTGTTCTCATACATGACAGTACTCCAAGACAAAACTGGCCTCTGGCTAGAGTTTCAGAACTCAGACCAGGGGCAGATGGGGTAACAAGAGTGGTCAAATTAAGGACTTCAACGGGTGACACAACAAGAGACATTTCTCTTTTGTACCCTTTAGAGTCTGGACCCAAAACAATGGACTTTGGAGAACCTTCTCCACTGACAGTAACAACTGGAGACACTGAACTTCCAGTAACTATTCCTTTGACAGTAGGAGTGGTAACGCATCCTACTACAACATTGACAGACACAAGACCTCAGCGACAAACAGCATTAAAAGCGCGACTATTTTTACAACAAAAAATAGATGCTGGGGAATTGTAATTTTATCTTCTAACTTTCATTTTTTCTTTTCTTATGGTAAAGACCATAGACAGTTTCATCCTATGGATGTATATTTTCTCTTCTAATTAAATGCTACACCTTCTCCATGAGAAGGTGAGGATAGGCACTGTTAATCAGATTAACAGGCATTTACAGTTAAATAGTTAGCTAGTCTACACTCAGACAAAAATTGGTGACAATGACACCAAAATTTTTATCTCCCGGGGCCCCCAGTATATGGAAAACTGATGAGTGGGTAGTTGGGAGGTAACGAAAATGGTTCACTGAGTAGGTAGGTAGTCATTCTATGACTTCAGACGGTCTTTCATTGGACCAGATAATGAAAAAATTATGAAAATAAAATTATGAAAAAAATTTAGAAATTTATACATTTTTAACACATATTAAACATGATAAACATAAATAAAAGTGTGTTTTTAAAAAATTTGTCCGATTTCATTGAAATAGATAGTTAATTCTGGGACACCTTGTATCTTTGAAAGATAAAGTAAAATGCCTATAGAGTGCTGCAAAATGCTTTTAAAAGGTATTGGTTGACCTGTGGAGTGTTATCGAGATATCATACGAATATATTAGTGTACCAATGGATCCGTCCCGCATTGGGATCGCAAAAATCTGGTCACCCTAAGTATAGGGAACAAAACGGTTTAAAGTGTTCGTATCATACGGAACTTTACTGCGTATAATCACAAATCTCCGCAAGCACACCCAGAAGGAGGGTGACATATATGGACCCGATCGTAAAGAATGACGAGGAACTCTATAAAAGAATCGAGAGTGAGGTGGCAATTACATCATTTAGGCTGGATGTAGAAGAGAGATTTGTGGCACTAAATTTCCCTGGCACTCATTTTAAATCTAAATTCGTTGAAAATTTTTAGATAAAGCATTTGAAAACTATATATCACTCGGGAAATAAAATATAAATTTTGGAGAATAAAAAATATATTTTTATTATTTTGCCGTTCTAATAATTTATAAATAAAAGGGGAAATTTTATAATATATATATATATATATATATATATATATGTGTGTGTGTGTGTGTGTGTGAGAAAAGCTCTCCCACTGTAAACTTTTCAGGAATTGATCGTCATTCTGCGTGACACTGTGCCATTCAGTGCCATTGCTCCAATCTCCTCTTAGACCAACTTCCCTCAACACATTTCAGAGTAAAAGCAGTAAATCCGAATTCTTTTCCCCTGGTCAGCTTTCATTGAGTCAAATTTTAAATAATGATTATTTCACAATTCTTATATATATATATAATATATATATATATATATATATATATATATATATATATAGTGTGTGTGTGTGTGTGTGTTCATAAAGTCTAGTTAGGGTTTTGAATGTAAATAAAAAAGAATTATTGAATATAAAAAAAAACTTAATTCAAAACAGTAAAGAAAAGAATTAACATGTGCAAGATATCAATTTTCAACATGTCCTTCAACTTTATCTCGACAATGTTGTAATCTTTTGAAAGTGGGGAAAACATATGCGGATTCCTGGGGTGCTGCGGCGTTTGTTTAATGTTTAATTCTTTGTTTAAGGTCTTTTAACTCCGTACCGGGTGTCTACAATGTCTTGCCACCCCAGTAAAATACTAACTGGTTTTCGTTTTTCTTTCAGACCCATTTGGAATGCGTGATAGCAGCAACTATACGATTGAACAACGCATATGGGCTGGTACCTGGGTCCATGAGCGACCACGTAATGGCGAAACCATCGAAAATATTCGTTCAGACTTCTAGAACCAATTCACTCCTGCAGCTCCTCCAAAAAGGACTCTGCTGAGATGGGAAAAGAAACTATTCACAACAGGAACTGTAAAAGATAAATCAAGAACTACAGCCCATCTACCAGGCAACAAGTGTGCATTAGTTGAGCAATCTGTGTCAAAATCACCCCAAAAATCAATCCGTAAGCGATCATCAGAGCTTGGAATACCACGATCAACATTGCACAAGCGCATGAAAGTGGACTTAAAGCTGCATCCATATCTAAATGCAATAAAGACGTAACTGTATCATTGATAAATGGGTCTGAAGGAAAAACAAAACTTCGTTAGTATTTTACTGGGGTGACAAGACATTGTGGACACCCTGTAGGTGAGTTGCATAAACATTATTCTGCAAAGGCAGAAATTTAATGGTGTAAGATTAGGTAACGGGCAGCCAATGTAATGGGGCTACAGCATTCAATCGATTTTTTTCAGAAAGGTCTCATCAAGAAAAGTCCGAACGTTTGCAGTATAACTAGGTGGGACCCCATCCTGCAAGAAGATCAAGTTATCCAGGTTTCGATCTACGTTTTGAACGAAGAAAATCTGAAAATAAAAATCTTCCAATACGAGGGACCAGTGACAGATGAGTCATCGAAAAAAATACAAACTATAAATATTTTCCCGTATACGAGTACACCAGACACTGCACGAGTCCCGCTTGCGTCCTTTCAATTAGTGGGATTACCTCGGTAACTCGCAACTTATGTTTAACTTTGCCAAGGACGTTGAAAGTAGCTTCGTCTGAGAAACCTAATTAACCTAAAGAAATTTTAATCCATTTATCAAATCCAGCTGTTCTAAACACATGATAATGCGTCTGTTCAAAAACCCCCGAACAAGGTAATTTTCTAAGGATATAGATGAAACTTACCTCGCTGAGCATTATGGATAGTCGACCTTGACACCCTTGCTTCAGTCGAAGCAGATTTTGGGGGACTTGGCTCGAAATAGTCACGAACACACTCGTCGTCTTCCAAGGATAAGTATGACCTTCCTGATCATAAATTCTTCTTAAACTTTGCCACCAACGTGTATAATCACATTTTCGATGGTGAATCCTTTCTATACTCTTTTCTAAATAAGCTTTGAACTGTTATTATATATTTATACATACATAGATGATCATAACACGCATTGTGCATTCTCCTTTGCAGTTGCCATTTTTGTTTTGTGGTGTTTTAGCATTGATGTAATTCCTTCACGGCTGTCATAGACTAAAATAAATTTAAAAGCCTGGTACTGCCATAGTCCAAAGTTTTTTGCCATAGTCTAAATATCACTGAGATCGGGGATTTGACTCCCGATTGTGTTGGTAATAATAGAGGAGTTAACGCAATGAGCCGCTTTAGTTGGCCTGAGCGCTGTGCCAGTTTCTGGCCCACCTCACTGAGTACTATAGTCTAAATTGTTTTGTATATTCATAATCCTTTTTGTTTTTATTTATCACTTTATGGACTCCCTGTAGTGTTTTGCTTATCGCAGTCTATGAAACACCCTATAACTTCGTACGTAATAAACGGATCACGATGAAATTTTGCATGAAAAATGCTGCAACTTATTTACGACTGGCCTGAATTACAGTAAATGCTGAGAGTTGATCTCCGCATTATTCTCACGTTTGAGAGCGTGACGCTAAATGACGTCGAATGTAAACCGTAAAGTATCAGTACAGCATCGAATGTTGTTCACTATGTTCTGTTGGATCTCGTGTGTGTGGGGGGGGGGGGGGGGGGGAAGAGAGATAGCGAGAGAGACGTTAGAAATATCTCCTTTCAAATAACCCCAGAGAAAGAAACCTGCCGATCACAGATCCTATCATGAGGGTCACAGGTCGTCTTTCGATATGATTCGACCACCAAAGGACGACTGTATATGGGTCATGTCCTTTTCTAATTGATGACATCTTCCACTGTTCTGCTGGAAGGTGTTCTGTACAAGTTCAGTGCCATTCATCTGATTTACCAACTGTAAAAAAAAAATCCGATCTGGATTAATAATCCTTTGGAAAAAAATAAATGGGCCTAGTAATATTCGTTGTCGTTAGTTACTGTACATCACACATCAATTTCGTGAGCGCGAAGAGGTTGTAAGGAGAACTTGTAAGTACTCGTTCAAACGTATTTCATATTTTGTGCACAATTATGAGGCGTGCTTTAAATCAAACAAGTGCTGCTACCTATCTCAGTCCGTCACGTTTAGTTGCAGTTTGTTCGTCCAAAATATCACCATGAACTATTTATTGTATTTGAAGTTATATATATATATATATATATATATATATACAGGGCGTCCCAAAAAAATGTATACACACTTTAACAGCTGATAGCTCAATTGATGTTTCTTTCTTTCCAAGTTAAACCCATTAGAATTAATAATGGCAGTCAGACTAAGCTTTGAACAAAGGAAATTCATTCTAAAATGCTACTGGAAGTGTGAAAACGCAGTTGAAGTGCAAAGACAGTTTAGGAGGGAGTTTCAAACAGATCCACCAACGCGACTTACCATCACTCGAATTAGAGATAAGTTTGAAGCCGATGGAACTGTTCAGAATGTCCACAAGAAGCGTTCCGGAAGACCACGGACATCGACAAGCCCCACAAAGCAAGAAAGAGTACTGGAAACGTATCACCAAAGTCCAAGAAAATCTGTGCGGCAAGCGAGTCGTGAGGTAGGAATTTCAGAATCGTCTGTCCAACGCATTTTGAAGCGCTGTCAATGGAAAAGTTACATTCCAAGATTAGTCCATGCTATTAATGAAGATGATGATCCGGACCGAAGAGTGGAGTATTGCGAGTGGTACTTGGCACGATGTGGATGTGGATTGGACGAAGGGGTTTCGTAGAATACCCTCCGCGTTCACCAGACCTCATACCACTAGACTTTTTTTTATGGGGATACTTAAAAGACAAAGTCTACGCTATAAAACCTGCAACAGTCGCTGAATTGAGAGCAGCCATTGAACGAGAATGCACACAAATACCAAACGAAATGTTTCGTGATGTTTGCGATTCCATTGCTTCGCGTTATCAGCAGTGCCTGGACCAGAACGGACGTCGGTTTCAAAACAGGCATTGACAAAACAATTAAATAATGTCTGTAGATTCTATTACATTTTGAAAATGAAATGTATTTTAATAAACACTGCCTTTATAATTATTTAAAGTGTGTATACATTTTTTTGGGACGCCCTGTATATATATATATATATATATATATATATATATATATATATATATATATATATATATAATACACACAGACCGTGCATGGAACAAGGAGCTCTTCTGGGAAAATTAAAACCACTATAATCCGAAGAAATAATGGTAAATGACAAACACTATAGGTTTTCTTTTTCATGATGTTAGCCCAACGTGGGCAACGGGTCACTTGCAAAGAGGCCCCAAAAAATTGGCTTCCCTCACCAGCTATCTACAAAGCAGATAGGATCCAGCTTTGGGACAGGATCTAGGGTTTACAGCTACGCCTAGCTTACTATATTCAGAACCTCAATATAAGCAAAAGACTCGTTGCATTCACGTCGGATTGAATACATCAAAGAAAAGGGGGGTAACTATTGTATTTTTAGCCAAAAACCAAAACTTAAACCTCAACTGGCAAAATTGAGCGTCCACTTTTCAAGGCACATAATATGTCCGTTTCATGATGGGATTGAACTCAGAATGGTCCCCTGAGGTTTTTTAAACCCTAGATACTGTCCCAAAGCTGGATCCTATCTGCTTTGCAGATAGCTGGTGAAGGAAACTATATTTTGGGGGCCTCTTTGCAAGTGACCCGTTGCCCACGTTCGGCTAACATCATGAAAAAGAGAAAACTATAGTAGTCCAGGCAATTTGTAGTTAGACCTGGGCAAAATTGCTTCAGAAGCTTTCTAAACTGTTTCCAGCTCAGGAACCATTGCCGAATAACATATCCAAAATCCGACAAAATTGGACCCCGGGAACACCCCCAAAAATGAAATTCAAAATGGCGGACTGGATGTTTCCTACGAAAAAAAAAATATATATAATTTACGCTTTTATTTATAGAGATACATTTTATGCTTTTTCTTTCAGTTGTAATGTTTTAAATAATTCAACAATATACAACACAACCAGTTATTACGCAAATATAATGTTATATAGCTTTTTACGGATTTTTATAATCAATAATACAACAATTATTTTTTTCCCAGTTTCAAGTTATGTTCATTACAGAAGAAGTGATACCTGGTCACAAACATACAGAAATTAATCCTCTTCATCACTATCATCGGATAGATTACCGGTACTTGGGTTGTTATCGCAACCACTGATTTGGCACTCGCCACAAGCGGCTGAACAGGGCATTCCATTACGCTTGCATCCACATCTTGAAGTAGCACATTTCGTCTTGCAGGAGCAGCGCATCATATTGAGTAGATAATTTGGAGCTGGTGGCTTGTCGCAGGCTGTAGGGTAGTAGGAACTATTCTTTACATACCAACCCCACTGTTCTGCATCGATCTTCTCTTCTGTAGACTTCCAGATTAGTATTTGAAAGTATGTGCGAAAGCTGTGGTACTTTGTGGACGCATCGGTAGGTGGCAAACGTTCGGGTGTAACAAAAGATTTAGCTGTAGCTACCTTTTCAACTAACATTCGATGACGTAGTGCGTTAGTGGATTCAAGTGTTTTGCAGCCATACAACAGAAGCATTGCCTTTCTTCCAGCGGCTTCAATGTCAGAGTGTTGGCAACAATCAGAACAGAATGTATTTGCAACTGAACGGAGTTCAGCCACCTTCATCAGTGTGTCGAATGCTTTGGCTTTACGATCGAAAAAATTCTAGATGTGCTATCACAGCCCGTGAAAGCATGCACAAACAGGAGATACTTGCAGATGTCATTGCCTAACAATGATTGAATGCTGAGAATATCATACACAGGATTAGGAGATGGTCCCCGTCTTATATCGCTGCGATAGTACAACTTGAAACCACTGTCCTTGGCATGGTACAGAAGGAGAATCAGCAAGTCGGTGTCTTCCCCTATTACTGTTGTAGTTGCATTTTCTGATGAGGAAACTGCTGCACGAACGATGTCCACATCAGCATCCCCATCTGCGTTGTGAACAGTACACCCGTGCTTCTTCAACATCTCACCTACGAGGGAAATAAATGCTTGCTTGTTGTTTTCATTAGCCAAGAAGTGTTCCTTCTGGCCAACAAATTTCATGCTTGGACTGAGATTCACATTTCTGCTTGTCTTGGTGCTGCGTCTTCTGTGGGTCATGTCCTCGATCGTAGGGGAGCTGCTGTAGCCATCAAAAACAATGATTGCTTTTCCATATGTTTTCAGAGTGAAATCGGCATATGAGTTGGCGATGCTGTCATATGTTTCATCTTGACGCCAGGAAACACGATGTAGTAGAGATCCACCATCCAATACGTACTGGTCTGTGCACTGAATTTCTTGAACTTCTTCCATGCGTAAAGTGTCAGTGTATTTGATTATTGCATGAGCTAGCTGAGACTTATCGGGTTTCCTCAAGATACTTCGTGATTCGAACAATGCAGGAGGATATGCACACAGTTCGTAACACATGACATCTTCAAGATTCATGTCTCCGCCAGTGGCAACAGTCATCATTCTCTGAAACAGTAGTGCAGGATCTACTTCTATATCTGAAGCATCAGTGATCACAACGGCAGAAGCAGATCCTAGTGTTTCACTTTGTCAGATCTTTTGGCAGAATATGTAAAGGCTTGTTTCCCAATCATTTTTACGACAATGTTCGTACCGATTGAATGCAATTGATGAACGTTAACTCCAGGATCAGCAGTTAGCCCTGTTACAATGTTGCAGAGACCCGAGGTAGAATGAAATGGGGATAAGGATTCCAGACGTTCAAGTACTTTCTTCATGTCATTACTGTCCCTGATTTGTCTACTTCCCCTCATTTCCTTGTGCTGTTCACTACTTTCCAACAAAACTCTGGTGTATTCCTGCATTGCTAAGTTATAAGTGGAACACAGAGGCATAGAAAAGAGCCACGTTGTCCTTTGGATGTCTGTAAATCCACTTCCGCGTGTCAGTCCGCCTCTGCTTTTCAGGGAACGCATTAGTACTTGTTCTATCACCAGGTCTGTGCCGAGTCCGGCCCATAATCTGTCGCTTCTTCTTACTACAAACTTACCTTCCTGGAACATTTTGTTAACGGCTGGATTTTCAGAAGGCAAACTTAACATTTTCTGCAGGTACAGGTATATCGATTTCAGGTAATTGTGATGTCCGGCTGCTGCAATTATGGGGATGGTCTCCAGCATAGCTTGCAAGTGCAAATCCCACGAGCCGGTTCTGTCTGCTGTTATCAAGGAATGTGCAATGTTGATCATTCGCTGATATTCCAACCAGAGTTGACTTGTTTGCGAAGTAGATTGTAGGTCAGGTTTCTTCGCATCCAAAGTGGTAGCAATCTGAGACAATGCATTCGAAGATTCCACATCCTCAACTGATTGTTTGGCGGTCATAACATCGTCGAGCAGGTCACAAGCTTCCTTATGGAGGTCATGAGGAGTTCCATCTTCATTACGAGGGAAAACGTCTGCGACTAGTAAGGTACTAAGAGCTGCATCTACTATCATATGACCACGTATCGCTCTTGAAACAGCTTTTCCAGACATCATGTGTTGCACGGCATTTGGTCCGTATATTTCTTGAAGTACTTCAGACAATCCTGAACCATTCATAAGAGTACCGACTGCTCCCAAAAGATTCATCAGAGTGTGAAATGATCCCAGCATTAAAACAATGTCCTGCAGGTCTCTCTGTTCATTGATGATTTGGGAAGCTTTCCAGAACAAAGGCTGATCAAAGGTAATAATGCATGGGACTTTTTGATCGCGTGCTATCTTGCTCAAATATAGTAATGTCGAAAATATGCAGGTCATGTCAGTTGGCGACATATCTCTGATGGGAAGGAACGTGATCGACGCCACACCTGGATGTGAGGCACTTGATCCACCGTGAATTGCCTGCATTGTTCCGGACCAACTTGGACCTGATCTTTCTGCTGAAGATATCTGCCAGAGAAGACTAAGTCGACTTATGGTGGCAGTGGGTACTGGAAGTTCGCGGAATGAGATGTCCCTCAACATGCTTCTCGCGTGTCTATATTCCCTAATGTCAACGGTTGCAATCTTCTTAATGTCATTGTCACCAACATTACGCCTGTGAATAGAAGGTGGATCTTGATCTTCGGAGTTATTGCGGCAATCATACCCATTCCATGAAAGGTATTCTTCCCATCCAAAGTGCAGACATCATGATCGACGTTATCTGCTGCTAGAAGGACTGCAGTGTTTTCATCAACAGTAAAAGAGCCAGACCCACTTGCCAGCGCCGCGTTTCTTTCGAATCTTGTTACTTCTGCATACGACGAACAGTAACCCAGCTGATGGAGAACGTCAATAAGGTACCTTGACCTAAAGTTGTGGTGTAGCTGAACCGACAAACCGATCTGTAGTGGACATAGTAATCCTCTAGGACGGGTTGCTTGCATAATGCTCTGTCCAATTGCACCTATTTTTCTTGAAGCATCCTGTCCCGCAAATGCTTTTGATAATAGCAATTTCAGACTGTTGGGAATGTAATCAAGAGCACTTTCTGCAGTGATGTCATTTGGAGATGGATACACATCTTTTCTAGGCGAGTCGACAGACTTGATATCACTTCTGATTATTTTTGCAGCAGCTTCTACTAGGTAAATCTTCTGTAGCTCTATATCTATATCACATTCTTTCGACTTTTTGTGATAATCTATAAGAATTTCATTAGCTGTCTCTCGTAGTGTTACTACATCTGCCTTCCCACTTTCACCTGATATTATGATCTTGTCTCCGTAACGTTCTAAAAGCTTTCTCTTCATGTGCCTGCGTTCGTAGACAGAGCTCTGACTTCCTTGAAGATATTCCTCCATTTTGGAAATTAGGTCTCCAATCAACAGTTGTTCATCATCATTCTCTTCCAGGTAAGCACAGGTCTGAAGGAATGCTTGGTGTTGCTCTTCATTAGTTGGTCTCCCTTTCTTCGAATCATGATCGTCGGAGGAGTATGCGCGAGGAATGTTTTTTCCACTTCGAAAATTTACGCTGCAGGTGTGATGGTAGACACAATCTGCAGCAGGAAGATCACGAAGATAATACTCCAGACGGCCTTTTACATTAAACGACCATTCATCGCAGCGGCTTTCACAGCACCTTTTTATGGTTTCGGAGAACTCTGTAGTTCTTATTTTGACATGCTCTGATTTTGGTTTGTGTTTGGAAAAAAAGTCCACAAAGGTATCACAAAACAAACAGTGAGTAGCACTGGAAAATGTGTATTCATGAAAACGAGCACTTTTCCTTGGTATTGCCTCGGCTGCGGTCTGTCGCTTCTTTATTTCAATGGTCTTTTTATCCGTAAACCTTTTCCTACATACAACGTGAACACTTATTCCAGCTGTTGCAACAACATCGCTTCCACGGCTGCGGCTGGATGCATTTATACCATCTGCTCCTTTTTGCGAGATGTGAACCACTTCCTGTCCGCTGTCCAATTTCTCCTTACAAATCACGCACAATTCTTCAGGGTCTGCATTCTTGAAGGCGGACGCACACCGAGTCAGCCGTACACCGAGTCAGTCTGAAACAGAAAACACAAATTAATAAACTGTGTTGCAGTATTTAAAAGGAGTACATAATAACAGTTTTAAAGAAAATGACAAGCACAAATACGCAGATTTGATAGTGGGTAGTAGGAATTAAAGAGTTGTATATAATATAAGTTTATAAAGATGTAGCAATGTCCATTCTCACATACACTCCATACAGTATATTTTATTTACATTACGTGACGTCATAGTTTAATACCAGCCGCCTAATACAATTTTTAGTGTCATATAGGTTAATTTAGAAACGAAAATGTGTTTTAAAACATTTTACTGATCAAGTAAAACGTCATAACTCTCTCTACAAAGCGAAATTAAAATATATTGTATTTCGTAGGAAACTGCAAGTCCGCCATTTTGAATTTCATTTTTGGGGGTGTTCCCGGGGTCCAATTTTGTCGGATTTTGGATATGTTATTCTGCAATGGTTCCTGAGCTGGAAACAGTTTAGAAAGCTTCTGAAGCAATTTTGCCCAGGTTGAAGCTATTTTTGCTCTAGATTGCCTGGACTATAGTGTTTGTCATTTACCATTACTTATTCGGACTATAGTGGATTTAATTTTCCCAGAAGAGTTCCTTGTTCCATGCACGGTCTGTGTGTATCATAAAAAACCTCAGGTACCAAAGCCAAAGCGTTCGACAAGTGTGACCATGGAATCATAATAACTTACATAAACTGAAATATATGGGAATAACAGGAAAAGTAGGGAACTGGATATATAATTTCCATAGTGAGCGGCGGCAAGTCGTTACAGTACAAGGAGTATCTTCATCAGAATCAGAGGTCCTCAGCTCAGAACCACAAGGAACAGTATTAGCTCCACTACTCTTCATAATTATGCTAACTGACATAGATGAGGATCTCTACAAACAGACATGAACAGAATCTACAAGTGGACGAAAGACAACAATATGAAGTTTAACAGAAATTTCAGCTGTTACGGTACGGAAAAAGAGAGGACCTAAAATCCATGGAATATTACACCCCAAATGGACAGGAAATTCGGAGAAATTCTAAAGCAAAAGATTTAGGGGTTGTAATGACTAATGATGCGAAATTTGAAACACAAAATAAGATAGCAGTAAACAGAGCAAAGAGAATGGGCAGATATTGAGAACCTTTAAACGCAGAGATAGAAATATAATGATTCCTCTACTGAAAACACTGATCATATCCAAATTGGAATACTGCTCGGTCCTAACGTGCCCATATAAAAAAAGAACACATTAAACAGCTAGAAGGGATTCAGAGAAGCTTCACAGCCAAGATCAAGGGGTGCAAAGAAGTAAATTACTGGGAAAGGTTACGCGAATTAAACCTATATTCACTGGAGAGGAGAAGAGAGAAATACACCATTATTTACACTTGGAAAATAATGGAGAAACTAGTCCCTAATCTTACTCTGAACCCTATAACTCTCAAAACAACGGTGGAAAGTAGAAAAGGAAGACTGTGTCGTGTTCCCAAATTAAAGGCGAGACAGGGAACATCCTTAACCCTGAAAGAAAATAGTTTTGTTATGAGAGGACCAAAACTGTTTAATCAGTTGCCCAAAAAGACCTAAGGAACACGAGTGGTGTTGCGGTGGACATCTTCAAAAGAAGATTAGACGCCTGGCTCAGAACAATCCCCGATGAGCCGGGCGTACCTGGCTATGTGAGGTGGAGAGTACAAGAAACCAACTCACTACTTCACCAGACCAACTCGAGAGGAGGGGCGACAAGCTTGACCTTCGTGAAATGAGGAATTATCGCACGGAACATTTGAAAGGTTGAAAGGTACAGTATATATTTTCGTAATCTCGCTTTCTGCCTTCATTCCCTGACGAGGTGTATTGCTAAATACACGAAAGGCCTTGGAATAATTTTTTCTTTTTCCTTGTGGGTTTGCACCATTCATTCATTTTACGTGCTTAAGTGTGCCATTCATCCCATATATATATATTATATATATATTATATATATATATATATATATATATATCCCTTGTTCGATTTAATTAGTTCATCTAACCACACAGTTTACCCTTATTCACTTTGCATAACAATTGCATATCTATCAGCGTTCTATTTTTTATCTAACTCTTTACCAATGCGCATTCCGAAATAACCATGCAATTATTCTTCTATATATATATATATATATATAATATATATATATATATATATATATATATATATATATATATATATGATGCAAACCCACAAGGAAAAAGAAGAGTTTGCATCATTCATTCAGTTCACGTGTTTAATTGTGAAATTCATCCCATATATATATATATATATATATATATATATATATATATTATATATATATATATTTTTTTTTTGTAGGTCATAATCTCCGTTTTGGACTCCATACGAATCAAGATTAACTTTTGAATTTTGAATTCTAAATTAAAGTAAAAATCTTTTGTGAGAGGATTAATGCTTTTGAGCCCTGTGAAGTAATTAACAATGAAGAACAGGAAGTGGTCCGGCTTTTATCTTTTAATTAAAATCATTTATAACTAAATTTTAATTCTGTAAAAATGGTCTTTTTCTGTTTTTTTTTTACATTTACAAATGTATTTTTTGTAATCCATCTTATGTAAATATGCAGATTGGTTCGTAATGATGTCAATGTCAATCTACAACACGCTGTGTTGGATCGACGTATCATACAAAAGAATCAGGATTTTATTATTATTATTATTATTATTATTATATATATATACAGGGTAACTCAAAAGTCCTGCCTCAAAAGTAACTATACAATACATACTTTTCAAGCAGCACTTTTGACTTACCATATATATATATATATATATATATATATATATATATATAATATATATATATATATATATATATATATATATGGATTGAACTCAGAATGGTCCCCTGAGGTTTTTTTATGATACACACAGACCGTACATGGAACAAGGAATTCTTCTGGGGAAATTAAATCCACTATAGTCCGAATAAGTAATGGTAGATGACAAACACTATATGTTTTTCTTTTTCATGATGTTAGCCCAACGTGGGCAACGGGTCCTCGCAAAGAGGCCCCAAAAATATAGCTTCCTTCACCAGCTAACTGCAAAACAGATAGGTTCCAGCTTTGGGACAGGATCTAGGGTTTACAGCTACCTCAATATAAGCAAAAGATTCGTGCGGGAATGTATAATATTGACAATATCTCATTAAAATATCTTTTGCCTTTAATCAACACTTGTTAATCATGTGCTAATTTCTTTTATTTCTCTGTTCCGTTGTACATATGTATATATTTTCGTCATCTCGACTTCTCCTTGCATTCCCTGACGAAGTGTTCTGCTGAATACACGAAAGATCTTGGAATAATTTTTCTTTTTCCTTGTGGGTTTGCATCCCATATATATATATATATATATATATATATATATATATATTATATTATTATATATACTGTGTGTGTGTGTGTGTGTGTGTGTGTGTGTGTGTGTGTATATATATATATATATATTATCAACAACAAATTTCATAACTTTTAATAATAAAAAAGACCGTTTTGATGAACTGGAGGTTAGATTGATTATCATAAGAAAATTCTTAAGAAATCCTTATGAAAGACTCGCATTAATTATATGTCTGAAAAGATTTCTACGAGTGTTGTAATAATATTAAAAGTAAAAACGTTATTCCTAAACATGTTTAATTTAGTGGGCATCAAACTCTACTACACACTTGCATGGAAAACTGTGTTGGCATCGCCTTGAGTGAAAAACTGTGTTGGCATCGCCTTGAATGGAAAACTGTGTTGGCATCACCTTGAATGAAAAACTGTTACCATCTTGAATGGAAAACTGTGTTGACATCGCCTTGAATGAAAAACTGTTGCCATCGCCATAAATGGAAAACTGAGTTGGTATCGCCTTGAATGGAAAACTGTGTTGGTATCGCCTTGAATGGGAAAACCGTGTTGGTATCGCCTTAAATGGAAAACTGTGTTGGTATCGCTTTGAATGAAAAACCGTGTTGGTATCGCCTTGAATGAAAAACCGTGTTGGTATCGCCTTGAATGGGAAAACCGTGTTGGTATCGCCTTAAATGAAAAACCGTGTTGGTATCGCCTTGAATGGAAAACTGTGTTGGCATCGCCTTAGACACTGTTCGTCATTCAAAAACGAATGATAAGCATATCAACTAATGCTAATTAATATGTTTACACGAGCGTAATCTTCGCACACTCGAAACTATTAAAGATTAAAGATGTTACCAAATGGCCCTTTTCATATTTATTTACAAATTTATGATCAAAATTATTAATTTACATTGGGTTAGTAATAGGGCCTTGCGAAGCTTCAAGATTCGATTTGATTTCGAATCGGGAGAGAGGATTCGCTTTGATTCGTTAGCTTGAGCTCCGATTCGATATTTTCGAATCTCCATTAAGTCTGGTAAACAACATCAGTGATGTTGTTTTGAAGAACACTTTCGTAAATAAACACTTTTCTTTTTACTTAGATTATAATTCAATCTATATACTGAGACCAATCTCTCGCGCAATAACACTTTTATCATACTTTAATACCATTGTTCCTCCTCATGATCAAATACTTAATACATTTTTTTTAGAATGATTTACTTTGTCCTTTGTTCTCAAGAAGATTTAATTATTTTTTTTATTATTACTAATTGTGTGTAGGAACACTCTAATCTATATGTGTACAGTTGATTCGATTCGATTTGAATCGTTTGAGTTGATTTGATTCGAGATTCGATTCGAAAAAAGATTGTGATTCGCAGAGCCCTAGTTAGTAAGTAAATACCTTGTAACTCAATGAGACATTCATGAACTATTATCCGACTGTACTAGAAGTAGAAGTAGGCAAGTTCAATTCAGATTCTTCTTCTTTCCCCAAAATAATATATTTTTTGTTGGGTAAAAATTATGAATCATTCAAGCGTTGATTTTAAAAACTATTTCTTTTTAAGTACATTTAAAAACGAATTTGAATCTCCTTTAACAAATGAATACTTGATAAACCTTCGTATTAATGTCTTCTATAATTTAATGTAGGCCTATATTTCAATACTTATATTTCATATTTCCTCCTAATTCTTTTTATCTTCTAAACTGCCTATTACTTTATACTTACAATATTTTATATATTTCTCAGTCCTGCGTATCAATTGTCTATAAAATGATGTGCGTTATCTTTTAATTAATTTGAGAGCCCAGTAAAGCCAAAAGCTTAAGGGCCAAATGTGTTGTATGTTTCGTGTTAAAATTTATGATATTTTATCAAAAGGTCCTCTTTCATCATCATCAGCATCGTAAAATTTATACAATTCAGCAGAATAATGATAATTCACTTATAAGGAATTGTCTCAATGGATTTCAAATATAAAAAAATAAACCAAATTGAGAATCAAAGAATATTTTATTCCAAAAATGGATTTTTCTCTATAGACATTGTTTTTTTTAAGTATATATATATATATATATATATATATATATATATTATTATATATATATATGAAAATTTAATTTCAGCAATTTAAAAAAAAAAAAAATGGTGTCTATATAATATTGACTCTCAGGACAAAGGAACGTTTATTTGGTTCTTTGGTAAGTTATAAAGGATTTTGTAACCATTTTCCGACACTTTCGGAAACACAACATTTGTAAAAAGCATAAAAAATTACTAACTAGTAATGACTGGGTTTCGTTTCCTGAAATTTTATGGTTGCCACAAAAAATTGACTAAAAATATTCAAAGAAAAACAGGACATTACCAAATTAGTAATTTCTTTTTATGCTTCCTACAAATTTCATGTTCCTAGGCGAACTTTTTCCCGAAACTTACAAGCCTCTTACTTTTAGCTGTTACGGAGGAGAGGGGTTTTAATTATTATTTATTTTATATTTCTCGTAAATTCAAGATCTAAATTCGCTACCGACTGATGTACCTGAAAACGATAGAGTATATAACGTGTCATTTGGCAATGTGTGGGTATGTATTTAACGAGTCATAGTCTATATGACTAATAAACGTGTCGTTTACAAAAACATGTCTTTATTAAGGAGACAGTTTGAAAGAAAGTTAATTTGTAAAGTTAATGAAACGCTTTTAAATTTAACGAAATACTGGTATTTAGTACTTTCCTCTCTCTCTCTCTCTCTCTATATATATTATATATATTATATATATATGCACTTTAGTTATTGTTGGTATTTTTTAATATATTTTTAAAAAGATATTTTGCTATTTCCTTTGCAATTTAATTTTACATTTGGAGATTTAACATACGTTTAGTGTGTATTATATATATATATATATATATATATATATATATATATATATATGAGGTGGTTCAGAATAATGTAGACACATAGTTAAATTATTTATTTTGGATGCTAATTGCACTTAATAAACAAAAACTTTACCGTGTTCATAAGTAGGCATGTAAAAGCAACATTTAATAGTCAGATTATGTTCAATGTTCAAAATGTTCACCCTTTATACGCAAACATGCGGCTTTTCTTGATACAGAGTTTCCTGGGTTGTAGACAGGGGCGGATTTAGGGGGGGGGGGGGGGGGTCGAGGGGCGATCGCCCCCCCCCAAGCATGAGGCCTCTAAGCCTTAAAGTAAAGAGCGTGAAAGAAAGAAGGAGATGGGAAACAAAGAAGAGACAACACAAAATTAGAGTGAAGCATCCTATAAAAATAATCGCTATTGCAAAAAGAGTGTATACAGGGGCACATTGATGTTCAAAAGTGAGCCATTTAATATACTGTATATTTTTCTTTAATTGCCCGTAATGATGATGCTTAATAAAATAGTAATGTAAATGTTGTTGCGCTAATTTTATGCCTCAATGGAGCTTACTGTCAACTTAAGGGATTTACTTTTTTGACCAAAAACAATACCTTCCTGTATTCTTTGTAGGCGGAACAAATATGTGATAATAGTTGGCAATTCTGTCACGCCAGTTGCCTGCCAACGTATTATAATCTCAGGTTCGGTTCTGAAAGGTGACCCTCCCCCCTCCCCAAATTGTGCTCTGGATACATACCTGGTTGTAGATTGGTCGTCGTGGAACCGTTACTGAATATCCTCCAAAGTCACCTGATCTTAGACCTCTGGACTTCTATCTGGATGGGGGTGTACCTGAAGGATAAAGTATATGGTACTAACCCTAGAATGTGCAAAACTTACAGGAAGCAATTTTTCGGGAAGTCCGCACACTGCTGTGTGCCGATCTGTTTTGGGATGTTGAGCCGCATGTTTGCGTGTAAATGGTTGACATTTTGAACATTTAACATAAAATGACTGTTAAATGTTCTTTTTACATACTTACTTATGCTCATAGTAAAATGTTTTCTTTATTAAGTGCAATTAGTACCTAAAATAAATAATTTCAGAATGTGTCTACATTATTTTGAATCTCCCTGTATGTATACTAAACCGGCTCAGAAAATGAAAACTGGACTAATTAGCTTCAGAGAGCAACAATCACGCCCTCTTCAGAGTCAATAAAACTAAAGATTCAGGGCAAAATTAAAGCATCCAACCAGCAGAGAAAATTTAAAAGCAATGATAAGAAGAGCACGACGAAGCCCGAAAGACGAATACAAGATCTTGTAGCCTTGTCTTAACTCTTTTTAAAAATTTGTTTAATCATTTTAATTTTTGCGGAATCAATCTTATAATTATAAACACACCGTGTTAGCGTGGCACAGGTTAAAACTTCATCTGGATTTTCTGAAATGTTGTTTGCATAACGCAGACATGTCAACTCTCACGGATTTTAAATCTCAAACTCCCTTATGTGGGATGGATCCAGGACAAAAACTCACTGGACAAAAACTCACTGGACAAAAACTCGCCGGATAAAAACTCACCACTTAAATGCAAAAGAGGACAAAAATTCACCAGACAAACGTTTTTGCGAAATACATACAGTAGTCTAGATCTTAACATACACTCTTAAGATTTAAGACTCATTGTAGATAATTATAATTGAACGTTCCCGAAACGTCTGTTATTAAACATATACCATCTCCTCGTGCTCTTATTTCTCACTATATATATATACAGTATATATATATATATATAGTGTGTGTGTGTGTGTGAGTGGGTGGGTGGGTAATTAAGTGGGCATAAGTGAGGTCGAGTGTGTAATAATTCACAGTTGTATTGGGGTAATTTTTCTGTGAGGTAACACTTTTGGTACCTCGGAACATTACAGAATTTATATAAAAATTCGGATCACCTGAAGATCAGGGCCCCCCAGCCTTCTTTAGTTAGCCTTACTGTATAAGGCTAACTAACGAAAATATCACGACTTAACCTAACCAATCGTCAAGGGCGTACAGTTAACCTGAATAAAAATGAAACATTGAAAAATAGCGAAACCAAAATGGGATATGAACTGATCTTCAACGTTGGAGTTGAGAAAACAGCTGGCATAAAAAACGGGATACGTTATAACGAAAGATTGGTAGGTTGGTGAAAAATTAATATTGGTTGGTTGGTTAAAAACAGAACAATTTGAAAGATGAAGAGTAATTATCTACAGTGAGTCTAAAATCTTGAGATCTTAAGATCTAGACTAGAATGTGTGTATTTCGCAAAAACATTTGTCTGGTGAGTTTTTGGCCTCGTTTGCATTTAAGTGGTTAGTTTTTGTCCGGTGAGTTTTTGTCCGTGCCCCATGTGGTATATGTTTCCAGTTATCAAAATCAGGTACAGGCAAAATCTCACGAATTTTCATACCGCAAGGTTGACGTCTCTGATAAGAGGTGGTTCCAAAGACCCTGATTACCTCTCTTTTTCTCTTGTGGGTGATGATGATATATTCCTGCTTGTTTCCAATATCTACTCTGTCTTAGGATTGAGAAATTGAAACTAGAAAAGATGACGGAGTTTTGCACAAAATATGATTTGTTTTAAATAGTTTTCTGCAAGTGGTTAAGGTGTATCCTGTTTTTACTGATTTAATTGTATACAAAATCATGGATTAGGTACATGTCTGTAAACGTTTAGCCCTTTAACGCCGAACGTTTTTGTAGGGTTAAGTCTAAATGCGTGTATTTGAAACGGTACGTATTCGACCCAGTCGGCGTTAGAGGGTTAAAGCTTAAACAGTTGAAGAGGAGTTTGAACTCTAAGTTTGAGAGTGTGTTTAGAGAGACCCCTTCGTTTAAATTTGGTAACGCTCAGTTGGTCATTAATTTATGTAATTTAGTTTAAACTATGATAAAATTGCTTTGGGTTTTGGCCTAAATTTTGCTTTTAATCCATATTCGGACCACCTGAAGATCAGGACCCCCAGTCTTGTTAGGTAGCCTTATAAGACTATTTCAGACATGTCAATTCTCACAGATTTTCCATGAGACTCACGAATTTCAAGTCTATTAATAATAATAAAATAATAATAATAATAATAAAATTGGGGGAGAATGAGAAATCTCCCAGATTTTCATACTTCAAGGTTGACGTCTCTGCTATTTACCCTCAAAGGTTTCTTGTTGAGAGGTATCTTGGATACTTTAAATAAAAGCCTAATCTTCCCGTCCGTTCTTTTTAAATCCAGCATGAAGCTTAAAAGAAATCTAGACATCATGGTTGTTAAGTCTAATAAAGGTAACAAAGTACAGGGTATCCATGATGTCCTGTCACCCCTATAGTTTTTTTTTCACAATACACATTTGTGAAGGTAAAAGATGCAAAACAGACCACACAACAGAACAGTTGAAAAAAGCAGTCAATGATGCGTTTCGCCTAATCACTTCATCCATGGTAAGGAAGATGTTGCACCGAACATGGCGACCGATTATTGTCATAATAATGATGGTGCTCACACCGATTCGCTGGACGAGTAAAAGCGGAAATACGTTAAACCTGTTCACTCGTGAATACATGAATAACTAACAAATAACTGTGATCATCATTATTCCACATATTTCAGTTGTTGGACAGTGTACCGAGGTAAAAAAAACAAAAAACATAGGGGTAACAGGACATTGTGAACACCCTGTAGTGCTCATTTAATACTAATGACTACATTGAAAAAATGTCCCGGGATTATAATGTGGTTCTGAAACTGATTGATCTTTGTACCAAACGTAA
Organism: Bathynomus jamesi; assembly: GCA_023014485.1. NCBI lineage: Eukaryota > Metazoa > Arthropoda > Malacostraca > Isopoda > Cirolanidae > Bathynomus > Bathynomus jamesi. Next base: position 166,190 of record JAJOZX010002344.1, read on the forward strand.
CATTTTTTTAGTCTTAATGGAACTTCCTTTTGACAGAAAAATTGTGTCCCTATGGGCTCTTCTCTTCCTCCTATTCTGAAGAGGGCGTGGTTGCCTTCTTTTCTAATCCCTGACCAAAATTGGTTTCGTTTTGTGGATGATACATTCGTATTTTCCATTATTCAACTGATGTAAATGGGTTGGTTATAACACTTGATAAGCTGGTTCCTTCTACTGACTTCACATATGAGTGTGAACTGGATAAAGCATTGCTTTTCTTGGGCATGTATGTTGTATGTAGATTGTACGTTTTGAGAGACCGGAATGACAAACCTTGCTTTAAGGTTTAAAGAAAACTCCGACACTCGGATGTATATGTGCATTGTGCATGATTTCTCTGGTTATTGTCTCACCACTAAGAAGAGTGTTATTATGGGTCTTTTTGTAAGAGTTTTTCACATTTGCGTCCCACAACTTTCAGATGAGGAAATTTAACTAAATTAAGAAAGCCTTTAAAATATTAGGATATTCTTTCATTTTTATCGAACGAAACCTCGGTTCAGCTACAAAATCCTATTGTACCCAAAAAGCAGACGCTACAACGAGAGATTTTGCTTTCCTTTGAGTCCCTGCTGTGGTCGACCATAACCTTAATCAGTTTCTGCTGGAACGGGTCAAGCTGGTCACGTCACTTTTGATCAATTTATAAAACTTAGTTCGAAACCCCATTACCAAAAAAGCAAATAATGATTCAGGTTGTATTTATGTCACCACCTATGTCGATTGTCCTCAGAAATATGTGGAGGGAAACCATAGATTTTAATAGAAGACTTATGGAACCAAGACGGATTTACTTACGTTTCGGCAGTTTAAACAGCTGTTTGGCTAAACACTGGGAAAAGGTAGATAGTGAAAGTCCTTCTTTTTAAAAAAAAAATCGTGGTCTTAAAGAAATGCAAATTTTAAAAGCCTTTTATATTCTTTCAGAGAGGACTTTTGAAGGTAATAAAATCTCGTACAGGATGGATAATCTAATTTTCAGTATTTCTAAATTTACAAGAGACGGATACACACACATTCGTCTGCCAGATTTACGAGGTTAGACGTGAGTCCCGGTCTCCGCCGTGCTTTTCTTATCATTTCTTTTACATTTCCTCCGCGGGTCGGGTGTTTTAATTTTGCTTTGAACCTGAAGAGGGCGTGGTTGTTGCTCGCCGAAACTAATTAATTGAGTTTCCATTTTCTGAGCGGGTTATATATATATATATATATATATATATATATATATATATATATTTCTAACCGTATGAAACAGTGACTCACTAAATATAAAATTAACTTAAAAAACAAAGTGACAAGATAATTTTTTGAAATATATTAAAATAACGGGTGTGCCATAAAAAAAGAGTACATTTTACAAAGCCTATAAAATCAACATTTTTCATTTAATCTTAATAAAACTTCGACACAGTAAAACATATGTATTTATCTATGTGCAAACACGTTTTCAGACTAAAATATCAAATAATTCAAATTCTATCAACATTTAACGAAAGAGTATGATTTTTCTACTTAACACGCAAAAATTATTAAACCTTTTTAATATTTTTTTATAAAAATAATTTTTAACGTAAAATTTACCTGAAATTATTAAAAAAATTGTTCGAAATGCTTTTCTTCCATTTCGATAACTTTTTTTGTTCTTGGCCGGAATATGGGAGAATTTAGCAGAGCGAGTCTACAGGACTAGAATAAAAGATGTCGCTCATTTACGCGAGATCATCATTCAAAAATGGGAAGAGCTTCCACAGGAACAAGTAAATCGAGCCATAGATGAATTCCGGCCAAGAATAAAAAAAGTTATTCAAATGGAAGGAAAGCATTTCGAACAATTTTTTTAATAATTTCAGATAAATTTTACGTTAAAAATTATTTTTACAAAAAATATTAAAAAGGTTTAATAATTATAATTTTTGCATGTTAAGTAGAAAAATCATACTCTTTCGTTAAATGTTGATAGAATTTGAATTATTTGATATTTTAGTCTGAAAACTTGTTTGCATATAGATAAATACATATGAGGGGTCACGCGTCTTAAGGTACCTAAGCGCCACCACAGGCGAAAACATGTTTTTAATGGATATCACTATTGTCACCCTTCCTCTATCGCGTGGTTTGGGTTATAATGACCTTACGACACTAGAAGTATGGTTGAAAACCTTATGAAGCGAACTGCTTTTTTCACCTCTATCGACAGCCAAAAGTTCACCCAAAGTTCGGCATAATAAGAAAATCAAAAAATTAAAAAAATATATATATAAAATATGAAAATCTATTCCAAAAACTCATCAACATCTTCATTAGCATACTTAGAACTCTAACTTAGCCAAAAATGAACGTTCTACCTCAATTAATAACAGAGATACTCTTACCAGAATATTGCTGAACTTTGGAGGCTAAATTTTAATTTTGGCGCTTAGGTACCTTAAGACGCGGGACCCCTCATATGTTTTATTGTGTAGAAGTTTTATTAAAATTAAATGATAAATGTTGATCTTATAACCTTTTTAAAATGTACCCTTTTTTATGGCACACCCGTTATATTAAAATAAAGTTAATAAAATTTTCAAGGCCAAATCCGCCTTCCTCATCAGAACGTGAATTAAGAGTTAAAAGAAAGGATATCATTTACTGCGTTAATAAAGGAGAATTCACATTTTCTCTAAGTAAAATTTTTAGAAATTGTGAATTGTATTTTAAAGGAAAATGTGTGTCTATCATGAAACCGGTCAGAAACCAAAATGAACAAAGGCTTCAATACGAACTTCCTCTATAGTTTCAATCAGATAAGCTTTATTTGTTGTGAATACACTTCAGATTTTAGTTATTTCAAATTTGTTGGTGCATGGTATATGAATAGCTCTTACGGTGTTATATATTAAGCCCTTAAAAGGGAGGTTTCTCATCCTTCGCACTGTGATAGGCGTACAAGATGCTTAGTTCGATGTAATCAGTGACTGCAAGAAAGGAGTAATGAGTCAGCTCCGTTTTCAACTCTTTAATAAAACACTTTATTTACGCTTCATTCCATTCAGTACCAGTGAGACTGTAATGTCCTACAGGAAATAATAATATACTGTATGTCGTACTAAAGAGCAACTTTTCTACAAATGTTTTTACATATATGATATTTATACAGGTTTACTTTAGTTGTCAGAAAAGGAAGTCAAAATGGGTGTAATGCAAATGAATAGTTACGAAAATACTTTATTTTTAATAACAATAAATTTTAGAGATTTTAGTTTAAAAAAAAAACTATTTGTGAACGAAATGGTTAACGACGAGTGTATTAACCATTAAAAATAGTATAGAATGATAATTTTAACCGATCCCAAACTATCCCAATATACAGGGTGATTCAAAAGTCAGGTTACATAGGGCTTTTCTGTTTGTTTGCAGGTAAATGAGTTATGAGATGTTATCGAAGGAGGAGCGCATTGATGTGATATTCCTAGCTGGCTGCGCAAGTGCATTGCCGTTAACGGTGGCCATATCGAACATGTGATGTGACTATTCCCCTGTATCATTACATAATACAGTATATCCCTATGTAACCTGACTTTTGAATCACCCTGTATATAAAATAAACTACATAGCATAGACTCGCACAACTACGCAACTACAGAGACTCCCACTCTACCGTAATCACGAAAACCAGAATTGATGATAACCTTTAGTTTGATGGGGTTGTTTAACCTTCTTCGCAACATCAAAGGTCACATGACGGGGAAAATTTACAGCTTTACGTGGAATCCGAACGATGAATCGCTACATAATCTGGACGCAAAGGACAATTTCCCATCGAAAACTACTCTCCAGATCCAGTGCCGCTTAACTTAGCTGATCGTCGGGAAGCTTTGTTACGACAATAGTCACGACGTAGCCCTGATAACCTTCAACTGAACGCAAATAGAATGTTCAAGACAGTGGTTCTTAACCTGGGGGGCGCGCCCCCCTAGAAACAGGAATTTCTCTAATTGTATTTGTTATTCTCTTAACGAGAGCATGGGCTAATATTGAGAAGTTATTGAGAATGTTATTTTGATTGAAGGGGGGCGTGGAGGGAAGGACCAATTCCTAGAGGGGGCATGGTAGTAAAAAGGTTAAGAACCACTGGTTTAAGATATACAAGATGGTAAACGGACCTCTCCTCCATCCGTTGCTGAACAACTCTATCGAACGGGTAACTAAAAGATAATCTCGTCAATACAACTGCCCTGAATCGATAATATATACTCGCAGTTCAGTCCGTGATCATAATTGGTCGTGTTCAGGTGTCTTTACGAAGGAATTAAAATGTATTTTTAAATTTTGTATTGTATCCATTTGTTCATTTTCAACAAGTATCATGAGACGAGGTGCTTCCCTTTCAATACTCAACATTTTATCGAAATCATTGAAGAACGAGGAAGGTAAGGTAAGATATATCCATTGAATGGAAAACATTTAAGCAATATATGATACAAAGTTCGTTCATGTTTTGAATGAATAACAATGTAATTTTACAACGATAATATCTGACAATGAAACGTATAAAAATAAAAATTCATTCAGTTCGCGCTGAAAAATGAATATAATTGAAAGAAGGACGAAGGTTCATTATTCATGTTTAAATATTTAGAAAATATAAAAGTTTGGGTTAAAGAATCGAACTAAGGTAGAAAACGGGAGGGAAAATTTCTTTTGATAAAAAACTTAAGGAAAAAAAAAAGTTGCGTCGCCACAAAGTTTTCAAATGATAGTTTAGTTTGAGTCGTCGTTTGATCTCCGATCGACACCGGCAGATAAATGTCATTAATTTGCTTTTATTTTCATACTTTTCCTTTAAATTTTACTGATTATATATATATATATATATATATATATATAGGGTGAACCAAATGTAGGTGGACAGTAAATGATAACGTTTACTTTGAGAATACATATTTAATTTTTTTGTATACTATAATACAAAATAAAATTTAAATAAATTTAGTTATAATATTTAATATAATAAAACACAAACACCATAGTTATAATGAACACCATAGTTATAATATAATATAACACAAACCGTATTCAACCTACTGTCCACCTACTTTTGGTTCACCGTTATATAACTGAGCTAGCTGAATCTTCCCAACATCAGTTTGAAGTTCATAAAAGAACGGTATCAAGAGGCATTAAAGGCGTTAATGGGGTCAAAAGGCGTTGAAGGAAAAAAATATATATTGAAATGAGGGGAAAACAAGTAGCATCACACTTTGCCTTTCTCTTTATGTAAAAGAGTAGGATTCATCGGGAAAGTATATGGCAAAACTGAGTATTGATAAGGACGTCTCGTTTTCGACCTAAGCTTCAGTAACAGCTTTTCAAACCAACTTCGTCAGTTAGAACAAACTTCGTCAATAAGGTTCCCCGTTCGCCTAGTGAAATTGCTACGAGAGTGTTACATTTTGAGGGGTTTTTTCCCTTTTTCCTTATCCTAATATCATTGCGTTGTTCAAAATTTTTCTCGTCAACCCAACTTGGTCCAAAGAATAGCTTGTCGGAAAATTAAACTTTACTACTAAAACCGCTTCCTTTCCAAATATGAGAAAGAAGAAAATTTAACTTAGTCGTAATAACCTGATCCAAACTAAACATAGACAAAATTAACTTGATCCAAACGACTCTGATTAAATGTAGATTAACTCTTTGTCACTATCGATTTTTAATGTTTCTTCCACGTTTTCTGCCTTTCAGTGATTTGGTATTCTCTCAAAGGAGTATTCTTTTAGAATTGAATATTACACACACACACACACACACACACACACGCTATTCAGTGGCGACTCCTGCACTCGGGCTTCTCGGGCTGAGCCCGAGAGGCAAGGGGCAAGGAGAAGCATGAGAAATATAATTGTGTATTTATAGATTTAACTTTTAAAAAAAAAGTTTTGAATACAAATTGTAAAAATGGGTTTTGGCTGGTAGTATGTTACTATTTTTCTGTCTAGCCTTCGTCACGCAAGCAAATTTTGAGCGCGTTTAGATACCCTTACTACCTATAAAGAAACTATATTGACACATTAAGTTTTCGTGTAATCTTTCAAGATCCTTTACTCGGGCGCAAGACATTACGCCCGAGAAAGTATAAGTAATATCGTATATTTAAAGTTCTTTTAATGAATAATTATTTGCTTGCATACGGTTACATAATAGTCCTTCTTCTAATTCTCATTAAATGAAATACGTTTTTCCTCCTATTAATTTTTTTTATAAAGAAAAACATTTCAACTCGAGCTTATATCCTTCGGCCTTGTAGAGGCACAATTTTTAATTCTGGCGATACATGGTAACTTTTTACGTTTCGATAAGCGTGCCTTCAACTGCCTTGGGCGGCGGTGCAGTTTGATTTTTGCCGCAATGTGAAGTTCGCTTTTAAATAATCTGATTTATTTTTAATATTATAAGTATTCTGAGAAGTATAGCCCACCCATGGAGGACATAGTGTTATCATTAAAAGAAAACCCATTTGGATTCTTGGAAGGACTTGGACTTAATGTTCAAGTAAATAAAATTAAAATAATTTTTTTTACCGAGGTATGTATTTATTTATTTTATTGATAAATAATCTTAAGTTATTGTCATGCATTTAAATGTCGGCTCGCATGTAGACTTGAAAATTTAAAAAGAGCCCGAGTAGTCTTGAAGAGCTGGAGTCGCCACTGATATATATATATATATATATATATATATATATATATATATATATATATATATATATATATATATATATACTGTATGTATTCAGTATACAAAATAGAAAGGAACTACACAAAACTAACTGTACACAAACAACAAATTTTCACTCTTCACACAAGCTCAGAATAACTAATTACTTCAGTCCAATTATCGTTCCCCCTCCCCCCCACACACACACACACAAAAGGAAAAATAAAATAAAAATAAAATAAAATAAAATAAATAAAAATAAATAGATAAAATGAAATACTGATTCTACAAAAGGATTGATGTAATTTTTCACTAATTGTCACAGCCTTTTTTTCCAAATTATTTTTTTACCCTCATTCAATTTTCACGCATTTTTTGCGAAATGACTTTTCATTACATATATATATTATATATATATATATATATATATATATATATATATATATATATATATATATATATATATATATATATATATATATACAGGGTGATAAAACAAAGGTCTGTAATCAATGGAAAATATGTTGAACTCGTTACCCGATGGGAAATATTGAACCATATCATAAATGTTCAAAATGTTCACCGTTCAGTTCAAAGAACTAATTGATCCAATTAATAAGATCAATTAACGTAATTCCCTTTCGGTAGCGACTTTTCGACCACACTTGTTTGTGTATTGTCAAAAAAAAATAATAATAATTACATGAAATTAATTTATTTTATGGGAGATCAATAGGAACATAAGGAAAAAATATTCCGAGCGCTTTCGAATTTATTTCAATTTCTCTTCAGGAAAAAAACATTATAAAAGTGATTTGTAGTGTCCTGTTGTTTCCTGACGAAGAATGGAAATAACCTTATTTTCCAGTGGGTTTTATATATACTGTATATATATATATATATATATATATACCCACACACGAGCATGGGAAATCTTGGCGAAAGTGACGATCGATGATATATATATATATATATATATATATATATATATATATATATATATATATATAGCATAGCTAGATAGATAGATAGATTATTTTATTACTATCTTTACAATGATTTTTAATGGCTTCAAACTTCAGTCAGATATCAACAAATTTTGTGTGAATTTCATCGTGCACGATGGTAGGTTTAAACTTTTAGGTTTGCTCCCTTACAAACTACTACTATACAGGTTAGAACAAAGCTGATCCAATCGTAACTTTTGGACTACCTTGTAGGTTTTCCTCTCTCTCTCTCTCTCTCTCTCTCTCTCTCTCTCTCTCTCCTCTCTCTCTCTCTCTCTCGTCGAGTATTATAACGCAAACACGAACAAAGAAAACGTAAAACGGTATATTCTTTTTACAATCGTTTTATAAATTGTTCTGTCTCTTTATAAGCGAAAACTCACCTTCTGAATAAAAGGTTATATACACTTGAAATAACAAGTTAACGCACAATAAATATAAAATTTATTATTATTTAAAAAAAAGAAAATGGAATAATCCTTGCAAATTTTTTAGACACTTTTTTCGGGAGTATAAGGATTTTTATTTATTTTTTTTATTTTATTTTAATCTTGTTTTGCGTTTTTTGAAACCGTTAATTTCAAATTCAATTTTGAGTAGACTTAAAATATGATTTGTTCTAAACGAGAGAGAGAGAGAGAGAGAGAGTGTGTGTGTGTGTGTTTGTGTGTGTGTGTGGTGTGTGTGTGTGTGTGTGTTTATGTGTTTTCGATTTTACTCACATAACTACTTCGAGTACAGAATTAACAGCGAAAATGAAATTAGCGTTGGTAAACCGACAATCCCTTAAGATTAAAGTTAGTTACGCCCCGGTCTCCAGGTGTAGGGCCAGAGAGTTGCAGGGGAAGTCCAAGGGGAGAAAAGAGGACGTGTATTTGTTACGAGAATAAAAATTATTTTTTATTTAAGTCAAACTAAAGTAAGAAAAAGGTTTTTTAATTTTTTTTTTCTTGTCCGTGTAACAATATGGAAATTAGTAATATTTCTATGTAACATATAAAATCGATTCAAAAAGTCCTGTAGTTAAACTCCATGCATCTTATACTAGTATTTATTGCAAAAAAACTTCACTTTTTTCTACGTGAAGGTCAAAATATGATAATAAAAACCCACTCTAATAGACAGAGTTTATTTCCACAACAGTTTCGATGCCCACTGGCATCCTCTTCGGGTGGATACAGAAAAACGATTAGAGTGGGTTTTTAGTATTTATTGGTATGAAAATGGAGTTTGAATAGAGCAGTGAGATATGAAAGAGGGAACTCGATTTTACTTGATTGAAACAAACGTTTTAAAAATAGTTTAAAAATTGGAATAGGTATCTTGATTGAACACCTGTCGTATGATGAAGGTGAAGAGGAAGGGAAAATGTTGGAAGCAAAAACGAAAAAAAAGAGGGAGCAGCATCGGGGCTCAGCAAAACACCTATACCTGGGAATTAGTTTAGATTTTAAAGTTGTACGTTTGACTCTCAAAGCCGCTGAAAAATCTAGAAAACCGTCATAACAAGCGAGCCGACCGAGTATGGATATAAATATCCAACTCCCAGCATCCTTACTACCCTTTCTCCCTCCTCTACATACAGAAGGTTGACAAAAGTACGTAGACATCATGATGATTGTCCTCAAAAACAAGTGGCAAAGTTCGTCAGTGGAATACCAGAACGTGCGTCATCTTTACATAATGCAAAAGGGGGATAGGAACACGATTCTAAATATTATATTCATTCACTAAATCTGTTATTATTTATTGGTTTTTATTATCAAATCAAAAACTGTGGTAGAACCAAGGTGTCTATTTATTTTTGTCAACCTTCTGTACATATATAACAGGGTGGTACAAAAAAAAATTTAATTCAGTCTTAACCAATAATATTGTTATTCCTTTGGTGAAAAAAAACAGTTTATACAAATTTTCTACTAATTTTGATAATATTTAAAGGTCTTGACGGAGATTTTAAATTTTCTCCATTGTTCACTGTGAGCGGACAGATCCCCTTCACACCGTGAGTATTATTCCATCAGAAGGGTATCATAACTGCCAGTTGCTCATTGTTACCTAGCTGAAGCCAAAAATTTAATTGGATGAACTTTATGTTCTTAAGTCTTGCAATGGTCCTCAACTTTGATCTTCATTGTGTATAAAGAAATTGCTGAATGAGTTGATGACTGATGAGGGCAACTCTCCTTTCTGTACAGTCATTTAGAACCTTCACTGTACACAACCTTTTCTTTTCAGAGTTGTATGACTCTACGTTTATCCATTTACATGGATTCCATTCAAACTCGACATAGTCACTGTTGATGTCAAGCAGTTCATTTTATCATGACAATTTGTCAGTGTCTCCAAGATGCTTCTCATGTACTCGCTTTTCCTTTAGGTCTGTTGCTAAAGGCTGCCGCTATTTTGAGTTTACTTCCTCAATGAACAAACTGAAAACAATCTAGAATTTACTCAAATACTACAGTTGACGTTTCATCGCATTTACTACAATTTGTGATATGTTTTTGTTCTGTAATTTGTATAAATGAAAAGTCTTTAGGAAAGTTATATCATAAATGGGAACTTCCTGTTATTGGAGGAGATTGTGGACACCAATCGACCAGGGAAGTGTTCTGGGGGCGATGTTAGGCAGGAGACAGCTAGTTCTGGAACTCCCGTTTCTCCTGTCACTGTCCTCCTAAGCTGATCATCTATCCTGTGAGCTGTCCAGCATGCTTTCAAACATACTTCTCTCTCTATTCCTCACTACACATAAAAGCAAGAGTCTTGGAGTCTCCTGGGGAGGGGACCGTAAAGGTTCTTACTTTTGACTCCCCGGCTACCGATACCGGGAACGCAGACGGGAACGATGCTGGTTTTGCTAGTGCCCATTCGAGATGTTCTGGGCCTCTGCCTGATTCACTTTTCATAAACTTCTGCATCATTCGTGGTCTTTCCTCAAATTTCCAATCTACCGAACATAACATCTGCTTTAAACCTCACCTTCTCTTCCTCACTACAACTCAGGTTGTCTGGGATGACTGACAGCAACCCCTTTTCTGCATCCTCCTACTCTCTCTATACTCAATTTCATTCAAAAGGTAAATGTTGCATATATGTAAGCAACGATCTAACTTGCTCTCGTATTCCCGAACTTGAATCCTCCAAATTCTACACCCTGTAACTTCGGCTTAATTGCCAATCTCAGACTAAGTACATCTGCGCTCTACCTTCCTCCTAATTCTACTGACTATCCAAAACTATTTGACTACTTCACTTCGAAAGTGGAATACATTCTACCCCACTCCCCTTTCGCTGAAATCCCCACTTTAGAAAATTTCAATGTTCACCGCTACCTTTGCTCTCCTTCCATTTCAGTGACACCTCTGGTGAACTATCTTACAACTTCTCTATCCTGATTAACCTAGAGAAGATTGTATAGCACCCTGCTCGTATCCCCGATCACCTTGGAAACAGACGCAACATTCTGGATTTATTTCTCACTACTCATCCTTCTTACTCCGTCAAATGTTTTTCTCCGTTGGGCTCCTCCAACCACAATCTTATATCACAATCTTACAGAAAAGGAAGAGAAAAATGAACCATGTGGGCGATGACAAATTTGCCTTACAAAAGGGAACTGCGTGATTCTAAGAATAAATCAAGAAAGGCGATGGTCTTGAAAGGAGTGGCTCAATGGCCGCGTGCAATGGAAGAAAGAAGAAAGACAGAAAATATTCCGAGGTGCAAACGTTGCATGGGATGAAAGATGATTTGTCCACCAAATGACAATGAATGGTTCTGCCTTGTGTGTCAAGAACTATAGAGCGAGAGTAGCCCAAGAGAGCAGTGGATTGCGTGTCAAATTTGTTCCGACTGGGCGCATAAACTTTGACCCTAGTCATGATGGACCAAATGATTGCTTCATTTGTGACTATCGTGATGAGTAACCCTAGTGATGAGTAAGAACAAACAACACAATACAAAGCGATGTTATGGTGTTTCTTTAATGGTTATTCAAACCATGATTGGTGTTCGGTGTTCCTTGCAAAAGTGCCTTCAACGCTGTGGACGTACTATGACATTCATTTGAACATCATTCAATACAAGTGGTTGAAACGTTCATTAAAATTGTTTATCAATATGTTTGTTTACTAAAAGTATTGCCTTATTATATTTTATATTTCACATTTAAACAGAAAATAAATATTTCACTGTCCATTCTCTTTCAATTTTGACGTTTAGAGATAATGTTGACATTAGAGATAATGTTGACATGGGTGGGGTAATATGGACAATATGGACCATATAACCCACACATTTGGAGAATATGGTCCCCTTGGACAAAAATAATAAATGTTAATAACTTAAATTATTTCAGAGACAGAAGGACATGCATCGGTGTATACAGTGTGTCCGTAAAGTCATGGTGGGTTTTTAAATAGCTATATTATTGCAACGAAACATGATAATGAGATGAAAAAAAGGCAAATTGAAGAACAACTCTAAAAGAATAACTTTATTTAACGTAGTTCGATATGGGCTCCTCTGGTAGCCCTGCAGACATCTAGGCGGTGATTCAATTCCAGCCACACACGCCCAAGAACATCAGGAGTGACGGATGCGATAGCTTCCGTGATTCGCTCGTGCGAGTGATGAATATCCCTAATGGGTACACTGTACACGCTTTGCTTGACGTAACCCCACAAATAAAAGTCCAAAGGTGTCAGGTCCGGAGAGCGTGGAGGCCATGGCTTCCATCCTCCTCTTCCTATCCATCTCTGTGGAAATTTTTCATTAAGGAATTCTCGAACAACGTTGGCATAGTGCGGAGGAGCACCATCTTGCTGAAAGATGACATTATTATTGTCAATAAATTGGGGTACTGCAAAATGTTCCAACATAGCGAGGTAGTTGTGTGACGTCACAGTGGGTTCCGCGAAGAAAAATGGGCCAATCACTCGATCTCGTGCTAGAGCACACCACACATTAACTTTCGGGCTATTACGCTCATGCTCAACATAGGCATGTGGACAGCCTAGACTAACTACGAGATAAAGGTTAAGCTTAGCCTAGACTAACTACAAGATACAACTTTGAGAGTTGTTCTTAAATTTGGCATTGTTTCATCTCATTATCATGTTTCGTTGCAATAATATAGCTATTTAAAATCCCACCATGACTTTACGGACACACATCACCGCCTAGATGTCTGCAGGGCTACCAGAGGAGCCCATATCGAACTACGTTAAATAAAGTTATTCTTTTAGAGTTGTTCTTCAATTTGCCTTTTTTTCATCTCATTATCATGTTTCGTTGCAATAATATAGCTATTTAAAATCCCACCATGACTTTACGGACACACTGTACATATATGATATTACGGACCTATCAAAGGATAAGGACACCCAATGGTAGTTTTATTGGGTATGCTGGTGTATGAGAAAATTCTGCTTTTCCTTAAGGGGTCCATATTACCTCTCTTTACCCTGTATATATATATTTATGGTGAAAATATGGTGAAAATATGGTGAAAATTTTCACCGTAAATATTAGACTACTCAGGTGTTACTTTCGTGAAATAATTTTCATATATGACTTCCCAGTGGAACGATTCCAAAAGTTGGCGTGTTTATTTGCAGTGTGAGGGCGTGAATTGTCATGCAAGAACACCACACCTGCAGTAAGCAGCCAGGGACATTTTCTTCTGATATTCGTGCAGAGTCGCTGTAAAGTTTCACAACAAGAAATGGCATTTATTGTTGTCCCTTTTTGCATGAATTTAACACGCAAAACGCCTTGATGGTCCCAAAAAATCCTTGCTATCACCTTACCAGCTGATGGTGCAATCTTGAACTTTTTATTTCGCGGTGATCGCGGATGTTGCCACACATGACTAACAAAATATTGTACTACCAACAACATTATTGTACTATGCATAATGCACAATTAACCTTGTGAACTTACTTTTTGAACAACCCTCGTGTGTGTGTGTGTGTGTGTATATATATATATATATATATATTATATATATATATATATATATATATATATATATATATATATATATATATATATATAAAGAAATGCATTAGAATTATTCACGGTGTAAAAATTTCATGAATAATTCTAATGCATTGTTTAGCAAAATGCATAATTGTATACACATAATCACAGTATTAATTGGGAAAGTTCACATATTCCGTAACAGAAATAATAACACAACTGAAAGAAATATTCTACATTAATTTTAATAATAGTTATGGAATTATAAATGGATAATATCTTGTCAAAATACCTTTCTCCTTTAATTAGTACTTGTCATTCTTTTGCTAATTCCGCTTGCCCTCTTCCTTCATTCCCTGACGAGATGTCGTAAGTTACACACCGTGTTAAGTGTGTATCGTATATTAATTTTACGTGTTTAATTGCAAAATTCCTCCCATATATATATATATATATATATATATATATTCTTTCATTGCGTGTGTAATATAGAAAACCGCATTATAAAGAGTTTGAAAGCAAGGAGGAGACGTGTCTAATGGAAGGCATCTGTACGCCTTCAAACTGTAGTTTAATGTCGGGGGTAGAGACCCCCCCGCGCCAAATAAAACACACATTGCACAACCAATAATTTCCGCTCTCAAACGGCTTACTTCATACTCCCATCTAAATCTGGTGAGGGGAAAAGAGGGAAAGAGGGGAAAATTTTCCCCCCTTACCCCAACCTTCTCCTCATTCACTTAACTCCATCTGTGTACGCGTGCGTAGAGTCGCATTGCCATCGTTAATAAATTGATAATAACGGGTAATATTCACATCATACGCGTTACGAAATGTATTTCACATCTTGGATGATGATACGTCGTTTGACGTTTCGTTCCCCTTTTCCACATCGGGATTAATGGGTATGGGGTGTCAACCCCTTTATTGGGGTGCGCCGAGAAACATTTAGCAGCTACACGTAAACGTTGTGTTTAGAATAGGCAATTTAACTCTAAAATTCGTGTTCCTTGCAGCTTCTCATGTCGTTATATATATATATATATATATATATATGGTGATTCAAAAGTTCTGCCTCAAAAAATTTTTATTGTACAGTTATATTTAGGCAGGAGTTTTGACTCACCCTGTATATACAAAGGGTTGACAAAAGTAAATAGACACCTTTTTTTTCTTTTTTTTTTTCGAAAACCTTTGATTTGATTATAAAAGTGAATAAATAATAAATTAATTGAATTAATGTATTTAAAATCGTGTTCCTTTCCAATTTCCTAAAATAAAAACCCGCTCTAATAGACGGAGTTTATTTCCACAACAGTTTCGATGCCCACTGGCATCCTCTTCGTTTTTCTGTATTCACCCGAAGAGGATGCCAGTGGGCATCGAAACTGTTGTGGAAATAAACTCTGTCTATTAGAGTAGGTTTTTATTATCATATTTTGACCTTCACGTAGAAAAAGTAAAGTTTTTTTTCCATTTCCAATTTCCATTTATTGATTCAGTAGATTTATTATTCATCGTCTTTTACAATCAAATCCAAAAAAATTGAAAAAAGAAAGGTGTCTATTTACGTTTGTTAATCCCCTCTGTATATATATATATATATATATATATATATAATATATATATATATATAATATACACAGGATGAGAGAAAAGTCTTTTAGGATTTTCTACATTTCCAACTATTTAATTAACAACATTATACAGATAAATAAATGTTCAAATGATGAAACAAATCAAACAAAAAGTCTATAAGAATTTTATTCATACAAATATTTTGTTAAATTTTAATTTAATCTTCAAAGAGTTCTCCATCCGCTATGATACATTTGTGGATTCTTTGTGAAACTCTTCATTGTTCGTCTGAATATATCGAGTGGGATCCTTTTCAGTTCTTCATCTATTCTGCGGCAAAGGGCATTTACCTTTGAATAGATGAAACCAGGTGTGTAGAGTTTGTCACGCAAATAAACTCAAAGCCAGAAATCACATGGGGTTAAATCAGGTGATCTGGCTGGCCATTCGATGGGACCTTGCCGCCCAAGCCATCTTCCTTCAACGTTCGTATCCAGAATCTCACGGGCGGCACTCACGGTGGCACTCACGGCACTCACGGCGGCACTCCATCGTATTGATAAAGCCAATTCCTGCCAACGCCATTAGTAAACTGTGCCAAAACTTTGTCTCTCAGTACATGGCAATAGCGTTTTCCATTCATCGTATCTATCTATATGTCAAAGGAAAAGAGTCCTGAATAACCAAACACGCCCAAACAGTTGGTGTATCCGTTTTAACGGGTTTACCTAATCGTATTTTGGGATTTTTTTCGCCCAGTAGTGAACGTTGGGTTTGTTTCCTTTACTCGTTAAACCGAAGACACATTCATCAGACAAAATTTGATCTTTCGAACGAAATCTGGATCACTGTTGAACTTTCAACTCATTGTTTCAGCAAACTGCAGCCGTCTATCAGAATCATCGTCGTATATGAGGTGAGAGTAAATGGGTTTGTAATCGTGGTACCCTGTGACTTCAATATTTTTGCGATTGAAAATTGAAATACCCAATTCCTCTGCCATTTTTCTCGTTCAAGTTGTTGGATCGACTTGAAAAGTGTCGAGAACATTTTCTTTGTTGTTGTCTCCTCTCGCTGTTACTGACGTTCCGTTTCTCGGACGATCTTTTAACAGGCTCCCTGTTTCCAAAAGTTTGAGCTTCCAGTATCGAAGAGTAGTTGTATTTGGTGATGGTTTACTATATTTTTCTTAAAATAAACGCAAACTTTCTTCACAATTATTATAAGAAATAGCCCACGATACAACAAGATACACTTTTTCTTCATTGTTGTATTCCATCCTCACTGACATGGCGCTGACTGGGGCTAGGGCCTGGGGCCTTCATGTTCTACTCTAGGGTCATTCCTGGCCTTATATAGTTGCTTTGAAAAGTATCGCATACACTGCAGTGATATCATTGGAATTTATTTATTAACAAATTATTTGTATGTATAAAATCCTGGTCTTTTCTCCCACCCTGTATATATATATATATATATATATATATATATATATATATATATATATATTCACCTCGTTTAGGTTCCGTGTGTTGGTCTCTCTTCACACGAAAGTCAAGCTGGTGGTCCCGCCTTTAGGCCTGGCTTGGTGGAGGAGTGAGTTGCTCTCTTGCGCTCTCCACCCCACATAGCCAAGTACAGCCGGCTCATCTGGTACCGTTTTGAGCCAGGCATCTAGTCTTCTCTTGAAGACTTCAACTTTGACCCCTGTAACGTTTCTGAGGTCCTTTGGAAGCTGGTTAAAAAGTCTTGGTTCCCTGACAACCGAGCTATTTTCCTTCAGTGTTGAGGAGGTGCCTTGTCGGGCCTTTAATTTGAGAACACTACACACACACATACACACACACACACACACACACACACACACACATATATATATATATATATATATATATATATATATATATGTGTGTGTGTGTGTGGTGTGTGTGTGTATATATATATATATATATATATATATATATATATATATATATATATAGTGGTGTGTGTGTGTGTGTGTGTGTGTGTGTATATATATATATAATATCTTTCTCCATTTCCTTGTGATTTAGGAGAAAACACTCGGCTTCATGTTACGAGCAATTATCTCCATCTGTCAAGTGTAATTATAAATGTTGCAAAGCTTTTGAAGAATATTATAAAAGGATGCTCAATAAAATCCTCGAAATACTCTCAGAATAAATAAGGAATAACATTTCTCTGTGGAAAAGATACTATAAAAACTCTAACACACACACACACACACACACACACACATACACATACACACACCAAAATAAAAATGCAAGTTTCAAAGAATATAGGAAAAAAAAGTGTGTAAAAAATATTATATGAAAAGAAACAAAAAAAAGTTAAAAATATACGCCAAAATATGCTGAAATGAGGATTCTCCCCCCCCCCCCCACCCCAAAAGTAAAGAAAACACGTCTATTTTAGAAAAGTTTTCCTGGAAGTCGGGATCAAAGGCAAAGAGACTTATTCATAGTTATTAACTGTTTGTACGACAGGTTATCAAATATGAATTTTTGAAGCAAAGTTAATTCACTTAATCATAGAATGACAAAAAAAAATAAAAAAAAAAAACAAAGAGAGACGCACAATTTCGACATCAGACTGTAAAATTACAAAACTTTTCGACAAAATTTTTAGCTATTATCAGTGAACCGACTGATATAATCACCCTCTAAAAGTTGAAAAGTTGAAGTATTCTCAAGTATAGAAAGACGATGACGTATATTATTATTACACGTATATTATTATTGCAGGATGAAGTTTTATAGGAAAATAAATTTCAAATTAAATTTATCAAAGTAAATTTGGTAAATTTGGGAATTTTGGTAAATTTGAACTTAAACAAATTTTCAAATTGATGTCTTTTTTTGGGACCATTTTTTTTTTTGTTGCAGGTAGAATGACACGCATGGCTAATATGGAAGTTAGTTACACTGGTGAGGAAAAGGCCTTGGAGGCCTTTTCCTCACCATTGTGAGTATATTGAATTTTCGTTCCTTCTAATTCCCACTCGTACAGTTTCTTAATGGTTACATTAGAAAACAAATTAATGGGTAAATTACCCTCTTGAAACTTGGCAAGAATATTGTGGAAGAATGGGATATTTTTTATTAGTAACACAACACGTTCAAAGTGCCCCCCCCCCCCACTTTATGAACTTGTATGACGAATCTGGGTTGTGTAATTTTTTTAACATGGTCTCTACTCTCTAGAGTTTCGGTAGAAATGGAACCACAATTCAAGTTCAGTCACTATTTTTAGAAGTCCCGACGATGTCCTGAGATTTTCTTTGAAGATTCTAACAATTCTCCTTTAGAAATTTCCATCCATAAGTTTGGCTTCAGTGAGACTGCGGAGGGGAGGGGTCTCACCCAGCAAAGTTTCGTTTTGGTCTTTTTGCATGCACGAAACATTTGACCCGAGAGTTCTGTCTGACGGATATTCCCCATCTTCACGACTTATTTATTCTCGCATGGCCTCCCCCGTCATCTGACCTTAATTCCCATGATATTTAAAGGCGAAGGTCTTCAAAAGAAAATTTCAAAACAACTGAAGTTCTATAAACAGCGAATGAACGTGAAACCCGTTCTATTTTTATCAAAGCGTTGGGGGACCGTGATAAGAAATTTCGCTGTCCGGAATCGTCGCCGCGTAATTTCCTACAAAGGGGAGAGGGTAAAACACTTTGAACATGTTGTGACTGTAAGAAAAACCTCTTACCCTACCCAAATAATCGTGACCAGTTTCATGAACAGAAATTAATGTACCAACTTTAAATTGTTTTTAAACTGTGACATAATTAACAAACTGTGAAAAATCAAGGATTAAATAGTTCTTTGTATTTGGTGATTCCTCTCCGCGACTCTCTAGTATATAGTTTAAGGAAAAAGGTTCGCCTAGAAACACGCGGTAATATTTTTAAGACGCATAAAAAATTACTAATTAGTAATAACTGGATTTCGTCTTTTTAAAGCTCAATTTACTATTACCAAAAAAGAATAAAATATTTAAAGAAAAACAAAATATCAACACTAAGTAATTATTTTATGCTTTTTAGAAATTTGGTTTCTAGGCGAACTTTTTTCCTTGAGTAAACGTAATGAACGTTACCAAAACGTTTATTTACATGACTCGTGATGATAAAAAGTTATATCGAAATGGCGTTACCAATTTTTTTTTTGGCGATTTACAAATATTTAGCAATTATATTAATGCTATTCTCTAACCCAATATTTTCCAAAACTGCTTCTGTTATCATTAAATAGTGAGGTACTCGCTAATCTAGCCTAATCTAGCGTAACCTAGGTTTAATGGAGGAGATTGTAGACACCAATCGACCAGGGAGGTACTCCGGAGGGGGTAGAGGCGGACATTAGGCAGGAGTCCGGGAGTGCTGGAACTCCCGTTTCTCCTGTCACTGTCCTCCTTAGCTGATCTTTTTCAAAATTTGGAAAAAAAGTGACATAGGTTCTAAGAGCCACGGAAACCTTGATTTCGGCTCTCCCCTTCCCCTTCTGTGGGGCCATTCGCCCTTGGGCCTCGCCTTCCTACATTAAAAAAATGACCTAATCGGGACTAACGTATCTTTTTTCCGACAGTAAAAATGTTTCTAAACTTTTTATATATTTTTTTGGTAATGTTTGAAGGTACCAAAAGTGTTACCTCACAAAAAAAAAGTTACCCCACTACATCTCTCAATTATCACACTCTTGACCTCACTTATTCCCAATTATTGTTCCCACGCGATACACACATACTGTATGTTTGGCTTCCCTGTAGAACAGCGATATTTTCACACTTTCTCACATATTCAATGCTGTATCACGACACTCACCCAATTTCAAAAACCTAATAACACTAACCAAACCTAATTTAACCTCACATAGCCTAGCGTAACCTAAACTAACCTACCCTAATCTAACCTAATCTAACCTAACCTAGCGTAACCTAACCTAACCTAACCTACCCTAACCTAATCTCCTATTTTCATGATAAAAAAATAGTATTTATAAATATACTTCACCCTAACACCGGAAATGTCGGGATAGGCACGTTCGTGTCGTGACGGGCACTGTGTGTATCCTCAAGATCGTTGCGATTCCATAGGTAAGACACACACACACACACACACACGGAGTTGATACAGTACACTTCTCTTAAATGTATTCACTTGTATACATTTTATTCAGCTATAATGTGTCATATACAAAGTATCATACTTTTTTCACCTTATTTTTGGGGTTCCAAAATTATTTTCCTTTTAAAGTTTTCCTAAAATACTTTCAACTTCCAGGAAATTCTAAAAGAAAAAAGCTTGGCGTCTCGCAGAGGGTAAACATATGATATTTACCAGTTACAGGATTAAAAAGGTGCCAAGAGTGAAAGGCGGATCTTAGTTTGTTTTTTATGCAAATAGAACAGCATCAAAAAGTTCGGTTTTGCTTTTGTCACGTCTTTTACCACAATTTTGGTTTTAATCTAACCAACATTTATAGTCAGACTTTCGTGCTTAGAAATCACTTAAAGGTTCTTTTACTGTGTAAATCAATGTAAATAGTGTAAATAGGCAAGGTATTTGAAAAAGAGAGAGAGAGAGAGAGAGAGAGAGAGAGAGAGAGAGAGAGAGAGAGAGAGAATATTTAAAAAATGAATTTGTATTGAAATAATCTTTAGTATTATTTTTGTTTCATTGCAGCTTCATTTATTTCTAAAGTATAATTTACGTGTATATATATATATATATATATATATATATAAGATGTATTTTATTAATATACTTAGGGGTTCCATACATACTCTTTCGTGCGTTCGTCTCTCTTCACACGAAGGTCAAGCTGGTGTGTGTATATATATATATATATCATTGGATGCAGAATTCAGACAATAAATAATTCAAATAAATAATTCAAAAAATAAAATAAATAAACAATAAAACAATAAACAATAAAACAATAAAATAAATAATTCAAAAACTAAAATAAATAAACAATAAAACAATAAACAATAAAACAATAAAATAAATAATTCAAAAACTAAAATAAATAAACAATAAAACAATAAAATAAATAATTCAAACAATCAAATTACAAGAGCTGGAAAAGCAATGGGAATTATCTGGAGGAACTTCTACGGCAGAAAAGCAAACATCATGCTAATATTATGGAATAGTTTAGTCCTACCCATAACTGAGTATTGCTCAGTACTCACAAGCCCATACAGAAAACGAGACACTGCAGACATAGAAGCCATTCAAAAGACTTCTACGTCTAAGATAGAGGAAACGAAAGATGAGGACATCTGGTCTCAACAACATTCCCCGAAACTTCCTGGAAAGAACATGCGAACGGTACACAATAATATACTCGTATGTACGGTGTGGTAAACAATGATTGCCCTCCCCCTGCACAGATGAAACTAATAGAGGAACAAAAAACTGATTGTTGCATCTTTTAGACAATTTAATTCTACGTCTAAACAAAACCACTCAATAGTTGGTGTTGCCTCCTTGTGCTTGGCGGACGGCTTCAAGTCGGCAAGGGTAGGAGGTGAGGAGAGACTCGAAAAGGTCAGTGTCGTACTCAAGATTTCGGAGGATTGTTTAGATGTGCTGCTCCATGGTCCGGCCGCAGAATCTTTCAGGATCCATCCTGAAAGACCGAGTGGAATCCCTGATGCTTGCTGAACCACCAGCCACCCAATTCTGCCGCCGGACCATGTAGCAGCACATCGAAACAATCCTCTGAAATCTTGAGAACGACACTGACCTTTTCGAGTCTCTCCTCACCTCCTACCCTTGCCGACTTGAAGCCGTCCGCCAAGCACAAGGAGGCAACACCAACTATTGAGTGGTTTTGTTTAGACGTAGAATTAAATTGTCTAAAAGATGCAACAATCAGTTTTTTTGTACCTCTATTAGTTTCATCTGTGCAGGGGGGTGACAATCATTGTTTACCACCCCTTATAGAAAATACGAGAAGCTTTTGTCCCTAACCTTAGAAATGAAATAGAAACACACTGGAATGAGAGAAGAGGCAGATTCTGTACTGTCCCAGCTACGGTGGGTCAAGGGGTCATGAAAACGAGGAGAGAGAATACCCTCAGAATACGAGGCCCAAAACTTATCAATATTCTGCCAAAAGAGCTGAGGAACGTCCAGCATACCAACATGAATAATTTCCAAGAACTGGCTAGACAGGTTCCTGTGCAAAGTCTCTGACCAGCCATGCGTGGCTGGCTACGAGGGTAGTAGGAGATCGGAAACCAATTCCCTCATCCACCAAATACCGCAAATGAGGTAGGATGCGGCAGAGGGGTCGAACGCAAGTCAATCCTGAACCATCGTTCGAAACCATCATAAGGTAAGAGGTATATAACAAAATCTTGTTTTCCAATGGACTTGGGTGAAAAGGCACAAATGGTTTGGGTCTGAGTCCATCGTTGTCCTTCGAGGGAAGAAAAATGGAAAGATGGGTCCCCAGCCCAATCCATCCTCTCCTTTATCGCATGAGATGTGGAACTAGCTGTACATTTCGGCGGGTGATGATATCGCCACATCCTTGCGCCTGTGATAGGAACATTTCGAATTCACTATGTATATTCCCTCCTTCACAAAGTCCCCCAAATCAGGCGTGATGCTGCAGAGAGGCTGACCACAGATCGATCCTGAACCGTCGTTCAAACCCTCATAAAGGAAAGGAATATATGATTATACGCATGTATAATATATATCAACCAGTGAAGTCTGTGATTTGCTGCAGAATAAGATGAAAAGATAGTGATAAGGCTAAAACTGAATGAAACAGAGCATAACTTAAAGCAAACAACCATCCACACATTTCTTCAACTGGAGTAAACAAACCAACAAAACATTCAGGAAGAAATAAACTATCCTAACAGTTATGCCAAGAAGTCGTGAAAATGCAGAACAATTATAGGATCAAGTAAAGATAAGCACCCCCAGCCTTCTTTAATTAGCCTTATAAGGCTAACTAACGAAAATATCACGACCTAACCTAACCAATCGTTAAGTCAACTGTACGCCCTTGACGATTAGTTAGGTTAGGTCGTGATATTTTCGTTAGTTAGCCTTATAAGGCTAATTAAAGAAGGCTGGGGGTGCTTATCTTTACTTGATCCCAATTGTATTATCGGATCTTGAGGAAAATATGCAGAATACTCCAATGACTCAAAAGGAATGAGCGATTTGTGCTTCATAAACAATTTACTCTTCGATTTAGCTCATTCTTCATACAGAACAAGATCAGCATCTCCTTTTCCAAATTGACGTACAAGAGTAATAATTAATCTAAACAGAAACATGGTTCATGGTTACTTATTTCCTGGAAAAAGAAAAAGAAAAAAATTGTACCCAATGCAGTTAAGAAAGAATTTGGCAACAAGACTCGACCCTGGAATTCAAAATGTCCTTGAACTAACTCTTAAATAAAGAATGCGCAGTAAAGATAGTAATATATATACATATTTTAGATAAAATCATCCTATACAGGCATGATACCACGGTTTCTAACAGTGTTAAACCTAGTTTAGTTTATAATTACAGAAACTGAATCACGCAAAAGACCTACAGTATATTTATCAAAGAACTATATCGGTCCGCATACGTAGAACTCGCGTTCAATGCTGCAAAATGTTTTGGAAAATTAGTAACTAAAAAAATTTCTGATTCCGTCGGGATGAATACGAGTTATATATAGAATGTATCCAAAAAGTTTCTACCCAATGCGAATGACATTAATTAATTAATTTAAATTATATTATAATAACGTGCTTTGAAATGAACGGAAAACATTTTGAATTAACATTTATGATAAGGTTTTATAAATAAGTGTATTTTCCATCAGGTTGCGAGTTTCAATGTATTTCCCATTGGATAGAGGTTTTTGGGGCATCCTGTATAACCCAAGTCGACATGGATTTAGAGCTGGAAGGCCTTTTCTATTCTGAACATCAGACCACGAAAGGATTTTAAAATAACTTTTTTTTTTTTTGCAACACAATAAATGAAAGGACTGAAATTGGATTTTGGTGAAGCATTTGGCACATAACCATGATATAATTGCGTGTGAACCAACGCAAGTAAACAAAAAAGAGTATGTTGTTCTGGATATCTTATTTCTTCACAAAAAGATAACAATGATTAATAGTCCATATGGTGCTTTAAGCAAGCTGACATTATTTTCCGTGTTATTCGAAATGTATGTGGTCACAGACAAAGATATGAAAGAAAACTGTACCATCTCTCCATTTTCAAATTACGTACAAAATTGTAACAAACAATAATTTCAACTGAAGAGAGCATGAAATGATTGTAAAAATTAACAATATATTATTCAAATAGATGACTGAAATTCGATCTACTTAGCCATGTTAACAAGCAAAATCTACATCAAAATAGCTGTACGAAATAAGTTGCATAAACAGCTCGTATATCAAAATCATAAACCAGAGAGTTAGGAGCATAAAGCAGTGTCACTAAACATAGAGTCGTTGAATTGAGTACAATGTTATCCCAAATTGCCACAGCAAAAGAGAGAGAACGACGGGATGAGGGTTTTCAAAGCAAAAGGACATCATGCTAAAATTAGTGTAAGAGCTTGCGGGATGCGTTTTTACCAGTAATCAAGTGCTTCCCAATCTACACTTAGACTGAGATAAGGTATTAGCATTATAGAAGCTTTACAAAGAATGTATGTATGAAAATAATCCAAATAACAAACTATTTAATATCTAGTATATAAATTAATGAAGATTAACACTTACGACTTGAAAATAGAAAGTTCCGTTTGTTGGAAAGGCAGCGTCAACAACATATAGTGATTTATTTAACAAAAAACCCTTCAAAATATGTTTCAGAACGTAAAATTGAAGTATGGAAAAAAATTGGGTGGAAAGTATTGGACCGATCGTTCAGGGAAGACAACATATATCATTCTTCCAGAAACAAGACACAGTGTCCCTGACAACGTTGATGGAAAACTCTATCAGCATTCTAGGCCCAAAAGTACTTAACATTCTGCCAGAGGAATAAGGAAGCCTTCGAAATACTCGTGTCAAAGCATTCAAAAGATCAAACTGACAGTTCCTTAACCAAGTCTCTGACTAGCCATGCGTACCAGGTTAGGAAGGAAGGATTGAGAACGGACAGTATTGTTAGGGCTCACCTCTTCATCAAATTCCACAAATGAAGAGAGATAACGGTGAGGGATTTGGTCTGAAGGCTCAATCTAAACATTTATTCGATTAGGAACAAAGTGTACTATATATATATATATATATATATATAGTACACTCGTTGCATTCACGTCGGATTGAATAAATCCGACGTGAATGCAACGAGTCTTTTACTTATATAGAGGTTCTGAATGTAGTGGGACTAGGCTTGCTTTAAACCCTAGATCCATGTCCCAAAGCTGGATCCTGTCTGCTTTGCAGATAGCTGGTGAGGGAAGCTATATTTATGGGACCTCTTTGCGAGAGACCCGTTGCCCACGTCGGGCTTGCATCATGAAAAAGAAAAACTATGGTATTTGTCATCTACCATTACTTATTCAGACTATAGTGGATTTAATTTTCCCAGAAGAGTTCCTTTCCATGCACGGTCTGTGTTTAACATATATAT
This sequence comes from Bathynomus jamesi, assembly GCA_023014485.1. Lineage (NCBI taxonomy): Eukaryota > Metazoa > Arthropoda > Malacostraca > Isopoda > Cirolanidae > Bathynomus > Bathynomus jamesi. Next base: position 192,152 of record JAJOZX010002344.1, read on the forward strand.
ATATATATATATATATATATATATATTATATATATATATATATATTAAGTTCGGGAAGAACCGATTCGCCTCTATTTAAAAGGGCATATCTCGGCGGAAAAACAAAGAAAAAGTGAGAGGAAAGACAGAGGAAAAAGAAAGGGTGGAGGGGACAGTCGAAGTGGAAAAAGACCAAGGATGACAAGGACTGCAGGGTCGAGCCCCATCATCCTTAGGTGCTAGGGCCGGGAGGGCGCACGTGAAACCTCCAGGAACAAGCACGTACAAACGAGCACAAAGAGCACTCAAGAGCACGAGCTTAGAACCCCCTTGCGGGGAATATATATATATATATATATATATGAAAAATTATTTCACGAAAGTGACACGTGAAAAGTGTTTCTTTTTTCCTTCGTGGTTTTATTCATCATATATATATATATATATATATATATATATATATATATATATATGGGAAAATTTAAACTTGCAATAAACATTATGCAAAATGTCATAACACTGAGTTAATGTCTTCGTTGCTTCTGAATCTTAAGTTAAGACCTATTAAAACACTAGTAAAAGCGTTCGTTATTTATGAAGATAAACGGAACACGGAAAAAAATAACCGAACGTACGTGTGTGTGTATATATATATAATATATATATATATATATATATATATATATATATAATTTATATATATATATATATATATATATCAGAATTATGACATTTCATCCCAGCTGAAATTTCCGACAAATAAAACTTTTAGCATCCTTTGAAACTGCGCTTGGACAATGTGGAAATGTAATTTTACATTTCATTTTATACGTCTGTTATCATTTTATCATTTTTATCTCGAATTTTGTTTATTTAATTTTGTCTTCAAAGTAAATTCGCCATTCGCGTTCTTGTTATTGCTGTGTTGATGCCGCCTTCCTCTTGTTTATTTTAAAGGCAACGCGTTAGAGTTATATATAGATGTATTATTTCCCGAAATCTCTCTCGTGTATGTATGTGTGTATGTATGTATGTATGTACGTATATATAAACCGTTTCTCCAATAATGATTTGTATATAATGCGTGAATATTCTTATAAATAATAAGAAAGAGGCTCCTTCTTTATCTTATATCAGCGGGTTTTTATTGTTTATTCGTATTCCAATATATTTTTATGTTTATGACAACGAAGATAGACCGTTTTATATAAATATTTATGAACAATTTTGAGGCCCTTTTGCCGTTTGTGTGTCATATACTCTCTCTCCTCCCTCTTATATTGGTTCTCCGTCTGAGCCGAGAGGTGTGCTCGTAAAGCAAGTAAAATACGAGTTCAAAATATAAGAGAAACACATTTTTTCCCTTTCCTTTAGCATAAATACGCTTTCTTTCGCTTCCTTTTTGATCTTTGACCTTAAAAAAAAGAGCAAAAAAAAAGTCACACTGGAAAGATTTATACCCCAAAATAGCACAGTAGCAGCACCCTTCACTCTTTATCCCCTCACCCCTTTTACTCTTACACCCGTTTTAACTCTCTGACCCCTTTTACCCTCTTTACCCCTTTTATCCCCCTCACCCCTTTTATCCCCCTCACCTCTTACCGCTCCTCACCCCTTACCGCCCCCTCACCCCTTTTACCCCTTTTACCCATTTTATCTCCCTCACTCCTTTTATCCCCTCCTCACCTCCTACCGCTCCCCTCACCCCTTACCGCCCCCTCACCCTTTACCCCTCCTCTCAGCCGCGAACAAAATGCTGCGAAATATACACTCCGACATATATCATTTGAAAACATTATTACACCTATAAATAACATTTATCATATGCAAGTGACCCAGAATTTGACCTTAAAATGAATCTTACCCTCAAGAAATATTACCTAAGCAAGCATTAATCCCCAGAGTTACTCCATAAAAGTAGTTATAGCAAAACCAGATGCCCCAAAATTGCCAAGAAATAGTGAGTTTCTCTTTTTTGGTTACACTGAAAATCTAATGTTATTTTTATAGTTACTTTTAAATGTTACGACAAAACATAATTACGCCTAAAATGTTACACCTAAAACGTTATTGAATAACCCGCTGTCTCTTGAGACCCATCAAACTGTAATAAAATCATAAAGTATATATATTATATATATATATATATATATATATATATATATATATAATATATATAATATATATACTCGTATATAAAGTTAACAGTCCCAATTAAAAACCGAAATATATTTTAGTAAGGTTATTCTACTTTTTACATTTTATATATATATATATATACAGTATATACTCACTTACTTTACGTGAATTTGAACGACGGCTCAGGATCGACCTGCGGTTAACCCGTCACCTACTATATATATATATATATATATATATATATATATATATATATATATATATATATATATATATATATATATATAAAGTCCCAGGTACAGTTGAGGAAACAATACGTATTTAAGAAATTTTCTATTTTGGTTCGATTTTTTTTATGGCCGAAAAAATAAAATTAAATATGAAAGAAAAAAAATTAGACAACATCGATTTGGACTCCAAACTCTCTCTCTCTCTCTCTCTCTCTCTCTCTCTCTCTCTCTCTCAGCATTCAGCCCACCCTCGTATATATATATATACACGAGGGTGGGCTGAAAAGTGATGCTTCCACTTGAATAGTTCTGGATTGTGTAGAGGTAACCAGATAAAACCGATTTTGTGTCGTAACTTGATATCCCCACCCCATTCCAGATTGTGTAGAGGTAACCAGATAAAACCGGTTTTGTGTTATAGCCTAATATAGCCTACACTCATGCTACACGTTGGTTCAGTATCGATTGCAATGGAAAGGAGTAAAGACGTTCGCTTCAAGCAACGTGCCGTAATTGAATTTTTGACCGCGGAAAGTGTTGCTCCCACAGACACTCATTGGCGAATGCAAACTGTGTACGGCAAACAGTGTGTTGATGTGAGTACCATTCGACGTTGGGTGAGGCAGTGTAAAGAAGGAGAAGCAGGGCAAGAAGATTTGCGTGACAAACCGCGAAGTGGAAGGCCTGTAACGGCAACGAACGAGTCTCTTCGGAAGTTGAAGTGAGTTAAAATCGGAACTACGTTGACGAACTGATTCGTGGAAATCGTCGCATTAAACAAAATGAAATTGCTGCAATGCTCGATATCTCCAAAGAGCGAGTGAGACACATCATCAGTAATCTCGGTTACCGAAAAGTCTGCGCCAGATGGGTGCCTCGCATGCTCACTGCTGAAATGAAAACTGAGACTACGCATTTGCCAAGAAAATCTGCAGCGCTTCGAAAATGAAGATGAATGCACAGCATTGTGACAGGAGACGAGATGTGGGTCCACCATTATGACCCTGAAAATAAACGGCAATCCATGGAATATCGACACAAAAATTCACCGCAACCAAAAAAATTCAAAGTTAAAAAATCGACTAGGAAAGTGATGATGACTGTTTTTTGGGATATCAATGGTGTTGTTCTCGAAGACTTTCCGGAAAGAGGGACAGCAATCAACTCCGCATGTTATATTGAAACTCTGAAGAATTTCAAAAAACGGATCAGGAAGGTTCGCACCCACAAAAACGCAGTCATTGTTCACCATAACAATGCACGGCCTCACACCAGTGTTCAAACGCGAGAAGCAATTGAGGATCTGCAATTCACCGTCTTGCCGCATCCACCATAGAGCCTCGATTTAGCACCATGCGATTTTCACTTCTTTCCTAAACTTAAAGAACATCTCCGTGGAAATCGCTACGAGTCTGACGAAGAAGTTAAGGCCGTGAAATTTTTCTTTCGTGGTCAAAGCGCCGAGTTTTACGGGGATGGATTTCAAAAACCCATTTATCGTTGGCGTAAATATATTGAGGTAGAGGGTGATTTTATAGGAAAGTAAATGTATCGTTTTGAAGAATAAACTCTAAGGTACATAACTGCTTTTGGTTCGATCAAATCCTTCAACCCGTTTAAAATTTATTTGAGTAGAGGCATTACATTTCAGCCTACCCTCGTATATATGGTCGATGTCGTAATACCCCTTCTCGTTGAGAAGCGAAATTAAGAGCGACAATGAGTCACGACAAGTAGTTGGATGGGAGATCATTTAGATTATGTAGTGGCTCGTGGTTCGAATCCCACGCAAAGATATCACATGACCTTTGATATTACGAAAGAGGTTAAACAACCTCATTAACCACCAAATCCAGTAGTGGGTACTGTACTCTAATTCCCAGCCAATATATATATTGGCCAGTATATATATATATATTCAGATATATGATTCATCCCATATATATATATGTGTGTATATACACACACACACACACAGATATACGATTCATCCCATATAATATACAGTATATTAATAATAAAGAATTCCTAAAATTAAAATAAAAGAATTATTAAGCTCATAAAGAGGCTCTCCCAAGTCACTTTTAAAAAAGATTTAAAGCACTAAAGGAATAAACGCATAAAAAAGTCTGTAAATAAAAAATTATAAATACAATTTAAAATGAGTTAACACCACTCAGCCCCAACAACGCCTGACGTAAATATCGTTGAGTGTGTTTTACGCGTTATATATATATATGTAGCGACACACTTTAAGCATTTTAAGCATATTGGCATATATTTTTTCTCAAGCGCTTATTGAGCGGCATTTGTTTGGGGAGATCTCGCGTTTGAGGTATTTCTTTCGAAGTTTCCATCTCCTGCCTCAAACATAGTTCCCTTTGTTCTTTGGACCAGACGTCATACTATACCCTCGAGGCATTCAGCTCAAGCTACCTCCCTCAGTCTGCGTTGGCACGCGTCCAAGGTGCCACGTCAATTAGCAGGTTTCCGTTTGGCCATAGTCACTAGTGATGTGGTCACATCCGCATCCGCATCCGCGGAACATCCGCACATTTTCTCGCATCCGCATCCGCGTCCGCATCCGCACTTTGGACTGCGGATGTCGTGCGGATGTGGACCGTTGAGATAAAACGTCATTAATAAGCGGAAATTATCAAATTCTACTATATTAATAGAACTAGTTCATTGTGCGCAAAAGTGATGCAAGCGACAAGACGAGAGGCTGTTCTTGTATGAAGTTACTCTCTTGCAACCTACTTAGATCCACGTTACAAAGCTAAGTTATTTTCACCTAGTACATTAGAACGAGTTAAATCATCACTTGGCAAAGCAGTTGAAGAGCTTCAATCTCTTGAATCTGTCGCTTCGCCACCCACCAAAAGAATAAAAGTTTCAGTGACAGAACCAACACCTTCAACAAGCAAATCTATCACAGAATCTCTCTCTCAGTTTCTTGAGTCAAGCAGCAATGACGAGACCTACGCGATGTCAAAAGATGTAGTAAAAATGATCGAGAGCTATCACCAAGAAAAACGCCTGGCTGCATGTGACAATCCTATTAGTTGGTGGAAAAATACGCAGAATATCTATCCATACTTGAGTAAACTTGCAAGGAAACATTTAGCCTGTCATCCAACAAACGTACCAAGCGAGAGATTATTTAGCAGTGCTGGATTAATATATGATGAAAAGAGAAACAGATTGGCAGCAGAAAAGGCAGAAAAATTAATGTTCCTTAAGCATAACCTTCCTATAATTAAGTTTGAACATTAAACGATGAACATCTTAGTTTACTTTATTTTAATTACTCATTTATAAATATGCCTAATAAAACTTTAAATTAATATAAATAGTTATCAAGCTAATTAAAGATCTCTTTCTATAAGGGTGGAGGAGGTTGGGGAAAGAGGTCGGGGGTGCATTTGAGTTGGGTTCACGTCCCGCATCCTGGTAACACAATTATGGTTTCTAATTGTGGCTGAAACTCAACAAAATATAACGAATTTATTTGCAGACGAATTCACTAATTGATTTCTATATTAGTTAGATGCTTGATATTATTTTATATGTTCAGAGAAAAGTACAGCAATTATTGTACAATTAATCAATTATACTACATTATAGCTACAGCTCTCTCTATATAATAACTTATTATATATGTTAAACACAACAAATCTCGAATATATCCTAAAAAATAACGAAAATGTAGACATCCGCATCCGCATCCGCATCCGCGGATGTTGAAATCAAACATCCTCATCCGCATCCGCGGATGTGAAAAAAATGACATCCGCTACATCACTAATAGTCACCACTTTTTTTTTTTTTAATAGAATAAACTTTATTAATAATAAAATAAATACAGTAGTCTTTTTACAATTTACAATTTTTACAATGACATAAATAATTGTGAAGCTCGACTATTTATTTATTTTTTATTTTTTTTTATTTTTTATTTTTTTTGCCCTTAAGCTTTAGGCTTTACTGGGCTCTTATTAAAAATAAGCAGCTAGCCGTTATAAATTAATAATAATAAAATAAATAAATAAGTAAATAAGTATTATTAATAGTTAAAGCCTGTATTTCAATATTAAACAATATTAATGGACAATAGTAAACATTATTAGTGGACATTAATCCAAGATTTTTGTTTCAATCCAATGAAAATGGGTAGTTTTTGAGATGAAGACAATCTAAATTGAGGTATAACAATCTTTGATCTATTTCTGGTCTGATACGGGTGGATTTCTTGATGAGTTACAAAATATCTATTTACCCATTGCAAATTAATGATTTTGCTCTTACACTTGTAAATAAAAATAAAATGTGCCAGTTTGGTTATATCATTGAGCTTTAGTAGGTTTAGCTCTTTAAATAATGCACTAGAGTGATCAAGGAAATCAGCATCAGATAATAACCTTATTGCTCGTTTTTGGATGACAAAGATACCATTTAATGCGTTGTTAGCGGAGTTTCCCCAAACAAGGGTGCAGTATGTTATATAAGGAAGAACAAGAGTATGATAAAGAGTCAATAAAACTTGTTTAGGGACTACATTTCTAAGTTTAAACATTATAGCAACGCTCCTTGAAATCTTTTTCGCGATATAATTTACATGATCACTCCATTGCAAATTCTTATCTAGCTAGCAATACACCAAGAAATTTTGTTACAGTACACTCCTTTATGGTGATTTCATTAACATTGAGTTCATCAAGATATACATTTCTTTTATTAGTAAAAATCATGAAATTTGTTTTACTGGTATTTAGGAAGAGTTTATTGGTGGTCAACCATTTCATTACACTTAATTTGCTACTGTTTATTTGTCCTATTGTAATCAACGTCATTCTTAGCAATTCACGCATGTTTCACTAAACAACTTATCAAGGATTAGAACGTTATATTCTGTAAGAATTATCTATCTGTTTTGTTAAATTATGTTTATTGGTCTTAGTTATTAGTTTTGATTGAAAGATCAAAATGGTGACCACCTTCAAGCAAAGCAAGTAATTTTTAGTTAATCTAATTGCTTTATTATAGGACCTACAGTTAACAGGCCACTATATATATATGCAGTAAAATCACAGAATAACACGTGATCTTATTAATAAGCAAACAACCACAGGGAAAAGGAAAAAGAAACACGAAATCCGAGCGCTTTCGTGATATATTCACATCTTCAAGGAACATCAAGTAATACAACAAGTAATACTTGTTGTTCCTTGAAGATGTGAATATATCACGAAAGCGCTCGGATTTCGTGTTTCTTTTTCCTTTTCCCTGTGGTTGTTTGCTTATATATGTACACACACACACACACACACACACACACATATATATATATATGTATATATATATGTGTGTATATATATATATATATATATATATATATATATATATATATAGCCAAATTTATTCCTTATAGCACCAAACGCTTTTGAAACCGGTTTCATTATCTCTGTGAGAAATCCTTTTAAATGTAGGGAAAACTGCCCATAGCTAAATAATCCTATTCGTAGCTGATCCAAAATACTTTATTTTATTTATTTATTTAATTATTATTTAATTTAATTTTTTTTTTTTTTTTTTTGTAAAAATTTTACCTCTGAAAGATATAGTTTTCATCGTAAATTACGTTAGCGTCCAACTGTTTTGTAAAATGTTCTGTAATAATTTTTTTTTATATTTTGTATGATTTTTCCCTTATTCGTTTTCCTTATTCTTCTTCTTCTTATTATTATTATTATTATTATTAATTATTCTTATTCTTCCCTTCTTTTATGAACTTTTTTCGGGATTTTTTCCATTTTGGTTTTTACATTTTATTTCAGTTTTAAGAAAGTGACTTTTTGGATATTTTTTTGCTTTTATTTTTTCGACTTTTATTTGCTTCCATAATTCTATCTCTCTGTCTCCCTATATCTCTGTTTCCATCTCTATCCTTTATTTCCTCTGAGTCTGTGATGAACCCCTTCTCGCCATCTCTTCTAAAGATGTCTAAGTATGTTGAAGAGCCTTTCTAACTTTTGGCGGATTTCTCTTCCTATCTTGTTGGCAGAGGGTTCGTTCCCTCTGCTAAAAATCTCTCACCAAAAGAGAAACTTTACCCGAGAAGAGGACAAGCAATTACTCCCATACTACTATCACTTAAAATGACTTTTTTTCCCCGATTACTACTACTGTTCTTTCTGTCATTATTATTATTATTATTATTATTATTATTATTATTATTATTATCGTTATTATCTTCATAAAAATATTTTTATCTAACTCGGCAAAATCCTTAATTCGGTATTTCTGATTCTCAGTTATTCATCACTCGTCATAAGTTTCTTTCAAACATTTTTTTTTTAATATTTTTCCCTTATATATAAAACTATTTTTTTCTGATTTTTCCTTCGTCTGTGACCAGACCACATTTATCATCGAGTTTTTTACTTTATTTTGTTGCTGAGAAGGAAAACGAGATTACATTGTTAGGGAGTTTGAAATAATTCAGGGAGAGAGAGAGAGAGAGAGAGAGAGAGAGAGAGAGAGAGAGAGAGAGAGAGAGAGGGTGTCCTCGTAGACGTGATAATACATTCTCTTATCATTCGTCGTCATTTATTTACAAAAAAATGAACGATGCTTATACGATATTTTGTCCACTTTATTAAACTACATCAAAGCAATAAAGGAAAAGGCGAAATACGGTAAAAGACAGATCCATTGAAACAAAGAAACAGAAATAGAGGAAAGAACCGTTGACAAAAAGAGAAAAGAGGAAAAATAACGAGACAGTGGGAAACAAAGTAAGAAGAAAGAACGAAAGAAAGAAAACTGGGTTGTAAAAGAACAAAGAAAGAATACTATATAACCAGATTAAGAGAGACAAAAGAGAGATAAATGAATGAGGGAACGAAACGAATACATACTAAATACAGGAAGAGAGAGAGAGAGAGAGAGAGAGAGGAGAGAGAGAGAGAGAGAGAGAATTGCAAATAAAATCTCCCCCCCCCCCCCCCCCATTTCCGGTCTTGATGCAGGAAAGAAAATCCTCTTTTTGGAAGGAAGCATTTTGGTCTTAACTTTGAGTTGAACTTTTTCTTTACGTTTCTTACTTTTTATATCTTATATAGAGAAGCTTTCATTTTTTTTTTAGGGGTGGGATATATATATATATATATATATCCTTTTCGGGTCCTATGTATCATATATTCCCAAAGATTTCCCTCCCCCACCCACCCTTTTTATAAAAGAATGCTTTAAATTGCTTGTTTTACTGCTTTGAGACTTTTTCATCTTTTATAAGATGATAAGATTCGGTCAAGCATTAAAACTTAGGTTCCTCCGCATTTTTTTTTATTCGATTTTTAACTGCTCTTTTTGTTTCTATTTTAGGATGTGTTCCATCCTTTACTTACCTTACAGCTTTATTTTTTAAAAGAAAACGTATTAAATCTACTTTATATCGTATAGTTTATGGAGCAGTATAAAGTATAGACAGAGATAAAATTATACGCGTATCAGTAATGAATAACGCCTTATTATATACAGACAGATATTTCGATAAAGTATCTTTAAGGACTTAAACAAAATGGCTGAAATATTACTGAGTTAAAGAAAATATCAAAAAAATATGAAGAGATTTCAATACGAGTTAATCACGCCATCTTAAAAAGAAAAAGTTACTGTTAAATGTTTTATATCAGTTGGTTCAGAATATGTTTTATAGTTCACAACGTTGTGCATAAATTTTTCAGGAGGTTGTTCGGCTTTTGTTTCTATTCCTCGAATTTGCAGACTTTATTCCCTTCTGACTGTAAATACTTCACCATCCTTAATTCACAATTTTCCCTTGGGTAAACACACACACACACACACACACATACACACACACTCCCGCATACTTAAACATCATCATGTAGTTCCTACAGCCCCTAAGGTTCAAATCAAAGGTGAACACTACAGCTACATACCTTCTCCTCTGAATAAATACATACCATCTCTTCTGCTTTTTGTTTTCTTAATGTTTGCTTAATGCTAAAACAAACCTAAGGACCTAATTCATTCGTGTATTTGAACAGTGCAAAAACGTTAAGTTCTGTTCTTTTGGTCACTTGTCATACATTCACCACTCAAAATAAAACCTTCTAAATTTAGAACTTGTAACTTCTTTTTGAGTCCATTCTAGGAGAAGGTTCTCTTTCTTTTCGGTATCAAAACTTTTTGTCAGATGATATAACAACTTCTTTTAATGATACATAACTTCTTTAGAAAGAAGAAATTGTCTTCAAAACTTCTTTTAGGAGTAATTTGAGACAATAGAAGATAATATTTCTATGGATAGAAGGTTGCAGAAAGTTGTTGTTGTTGTTGTTGTTGTTGTTGTTGTTGTTGTTTGGAGGAGATGACCGTTGCTTCAATCCATACATTTATGAGGTTATCTGTCTGTTAAAGAATGAAATGGAGAACAATCTTTTACAAAATTTTGACACGAATTATTTACGGCATGAAATTCGCTTTATCACTAAACGAAGTGCATAAACTGATCCTTTATATCATACCAAACAAAAGAATAGCGTTTATACAGTTTGCAGAGGGTTTGACAAAAGTAAATAGACGCCTTCGGTTTTCCCCATAGTTTTTTATTTGATAATAAAAGTCTGGAAGTAATAAATTGATTGAATCAATAGACTGTATTTAGATTGGTGTTGCTTTCCACTTTACATTATGTAAAGATGACATACATTCTGGCATTCCATTGATGAGCTTTGCCGTTTGCTCTTGAGAACAATCATCGTAGAATCTCTTTACTTTTGTCAACCCCTCCATACACGCATACCAGACTAACCCAATGTTTCCCTCATAAAGAAACATACAAAAAATTGCAGCTGCATTCTTAAAATAAAAATGGAGCAGAGCTGTGTGTGTGTGTGTATATATACAGTATATATATATTTTTTTTATTATTACTAATTATATTAGGAACGGAGATCCTATTTTAATTAAAGGTAAATTATGAACGTTAAAAATAGATCATAGTTGTCCGGTCGAAAGCAAATAACGCAGTATGTATGCAAATGCTTTGAATCTAAAACAAATTAAAGTTTATGTCCCAACTAAAATAATTTATGAATTTTGAATTCTGTTGTGTAATATATTCACAAAATAAATTGGGCTGAAACATGATTGTGTGTATATATACATATATATATATAATTAGAAGATAGAAAAGTTCCATTGTATATATTAAATATAATCGAAATTTTGGTACACTCGCCAAAAGTTTAGAATTTTACGGTTAGATGAGACAATATATTATTGCCCGAGCGTTTTGGTTCTTTATGAGGAGTTAGGCAAGGTTCCTTGCTCTCTCCTCTACTATTTAATACGTACAAGGTGACCCAAAATTCAGGACACAAGCGAAACTGATTTATATTAATACCGTTTGTTTACTGTGTTCCGAGTGAGACATGGATGGGAAATTAACGAAAGATGAGCGAGTGAGCGAAGTAAAGGGCGTGTCGAGGACATCTTGTTATCGAATTCTGAAGGCAAATCACTTCCATCTCTTATAAGATATGCTTGACACAAAAACTGCGTGGCGACGATACAGACTGCCGCTTAGAGTTCTGTGAGTGGGTGACGAACCAACATAACATTACCCGTCAGATGTTCACTGATGAGGGAGTTTTATCTTAGTGGGCACGTTAACTGCCACAACGCTCGCTACTGGTCAGATGAAAACCCTCACTGGACCGACGATAGTCGTGTTCAAAATGCTCCAGGTGTTATGGTACGAGCAGGAGTGTTAGGTAATAACTAAATAGGGTCTGATTTCATGGAGGGCCCGTGCACAGGTGAGACATACCTTTAGATGCTTCAAACAGTCGTTGAACCTTTCATTAACAACCTTCTGCTGAATCAACGAACGGGGCTCTTCTTTCAACAGGACGGCGCTCCACCACACTTCGCACTCACAGTTCGTCATTACCTGAATGAATTATATAGGGAGTGCTTGATCGGACGACGAGGCCCTGTACAATGGCCTCCTAGATCATCAGCTCTAACGCCACTTGATTTCTTTTAAAATGTGGAGTCATTTGAAATCCGTCGTTTTCAGTGATCGTTCCCGATTCTTGGAGGAACTAAAGACTCGTATAACGGCTGAATGTTCCAAAATTTCCCCTCTTATGTTGAGATTTGTGAGGATGTTACTGAGAAGAAGTGAGAAATGTATCGAGGTTCATCAGTCTCATTTTGCGCATTTATTATGAATAAACCAACATAATTTGTGAAACAAATTATTTACTACATTGATGGCTTTATTACTTCACTTAATGAAGCAAAAGTAGGATGTTGTATAGATAACTTATAGGATAAATAGCTTATAGTCTATGCCGATGATATAGTATTAATAACTCCTTCTATTTTAAAGAATGAAATCTATTCCTCTAGATTTGCAAATTTTATCCGCAGAACCACGACATTAATTTCTGTTTCTAAAAAGTAACGATATTTATTGCAATCACAAAACTTAGGTCAGTCAGCTAATATAATTTTCAAAATGGAAGGGGAATCAAGAAAGCTACGGCAAGAATTTAAGTATCTGAGTCAAATTTCAACCAGCAACTTAAGTAACTACTCAGACGTAAGAAAACAATATCGAAGTTTCTGTGCTGAAGTAAACACGATTTTAAAGAACCTCAGATTCTGTGCAAGCGAAGTTAAAGAAACGCTTTTTGTACTTTCTGCACTATTCTATATGGGTAGCAACTGCAGACTATTTATAAAAAGGGTTCTAACCGAACCCCAAATTTGCTCTATAAGAGCTGTTTTAGAGTGCTACACAAGGTACCTCCAAAATGGAAAGCTTTGAAAATATTTGCTAACCACAAAGTCTTGAGCCTCGCGAAGGTAACAAGACGTGCTCAATACAAATGCAAAAAACTTCACTTTTCTACGTATCCACCCGAAGAGGATGCCAGTGGGCATCGAAACTGTTGTGGAAATAAACTCTGTCTATTAGAGTGGGTTTTTATTATCGTGCTCAATACAATCAAATGTATCGAATTCAAAACTCAGCCAGTCCAATTATTTAAAGTATTGATGAGCCCTTCCATATGTTTTAACTATTACCGCTCCACTTAGCATGAACATTTTTCATTTTTTAGTCTATTGTAATTATTAATATTACTTTATCTAATACTGAAGTTATTTTCCCGCAAAAATGTTTACCATTTAAGAAGAAAAAAATACATAGTCCCTTTTTATAAATAATTATTTTCAACTTTTCTGCATTATTTCGCTCCCTGAGTCTATATTCTCAAAAAATTTCCAGAATTCTAAAGTTTATAATCTTCTCATAAATTTAAAGACCAGATTAAATAAAAATATTATAGTTTTAAGACAGAAAAAAGCTTTATATATAGTGTTATATGTCTAAACTTTATGTCAGTCACCTTTCACCCTATTTGAGTTATAATAGTTAAGGGTATATATTGCCAAACGTACTGGGACAGCATAAAGAAATCATGATAGTGTTAACACAATGTATTTAGGGGGATGTAGGCCCATCCTTCACTCCTCTCGGGAACATTATTCACCGTTTTCTGATAGGGTTCTGCGGTTTCCGCCCGCAGTGCAGTTTCCAATGCGGTAAGAAAAGTTGGTCTCTGCAGTCTTTTCTGATGTACCGTTCTAGCTCACTCCGGAGGTGTTCTGTTAGATTGAGATCAGGGGTCTGAGAGGTCATGACATGTCGCCGTGTTGGCACTGGTACGGTCCCTCACCATAAAATTTCTTCAGTGTTGGCAGTGCACAGTTGTCCAGTGTCACATTACGCCTTGGTAGTCATTATACCCTTTACAAGTGTAAATGACCCTAATCCAGAAATGAGAAACATACTAACACCATTACACTGACATGGACCTTCATACCTAACGGTCAGGACAATGCACTGAGGCTCAAAGCGTTCTCCGGGCTGTCACCACACCAAGACTGTAATCGGAAGTAATCAGTATGTAGCAAGAGTCATCTCCCCACAAGACGCGCTTCCATTGTTCTATTCCTCAGTTTCAGTGAGCTTTGTACCACTGTACCTGTCGCTTTGTTTTCAGAGCTGTAATGTATGATTTGGGAGCAGCTGCCCTTTCATACAGAATCTTTCTGTATGCAGTTCCCTATACGCACAGTATACAAACTCGCTGAAACACCTGTACGCCCGTTGATCTCCTCACCAAACATTTCAACATTCGCTGAACACCGTTTGTCATAATTTTTGGCCTGTTTGTTGTGGACTTTACACAAACATGTCCCACAGTCTTCTACTTTCATATAATATTTCCCACATTTGACTTGAGAAACGAACAGTAAACGAAAGTTCAGTGAATACGCCTTAGAGAGATTATCAGATATTCAAAGAGACATAGTTTTACCTTCACGAAGATCATTTTGACGGATGACGAGTGTATAGTTGTACTGCTGTTCAAAAATGAGAATGGGCAATTCTCGAAAATTTCTTACCAACAATATTACATCCTACAATACCTACAATATTACACCAATATATTTTCCCATACTCAAACTCCGTCAAGTCTAATCCATATGCCATACTTAAAAAATCGTGACTGTAAAATGTAGCTGACTGGGGTACTGTGCCTTTGTACTACGGTGCTGCCGTCTTCAGTACAGTTTATATCTGGAACATTCGGATATTGGCAAAGAGAAATTTATCCTAACACTTGTGTATTGAAAGACTGGCTTATATATATAATACAAAATTTATTCCACATTAAGATTTTGCATACACAAAAATGTGCACCTGTGAGCTTACACATTTTTTATGTAGAAAGAGGGGCCAAGGGTAGGTGCCCGGTAAAATGCCCCTTTATAAGAAAGAGAAAACCAAAATCAAGGTCTCCAAGGCTCACGATGCCATTTTTTTTTTATATAAATTTTGAAAAGAGTGTGTAGTGTGTAAAACGCATGTATGTGTAGTGAAAAATAGAGAG
>JAJOZX010002344.1:210000-217500 GCA_023014485.1 Bathynomus jamesi
AACAGTGCTGCCGATGTAATTCCCAAGGAGACACCTAGGGCAGGTAAATAAATATACAACACCGCTACGCAACGAGTCAGGGGTTCGATCCTTCGCTGAGAAAAAGCTACCTAAAGACGTTTTATTAATAAATATGATGCGGAAATCAGTATGATAAAAAAATTTCCTTAACAATTTTGTAAATTTAAGCTTAAATTCCTTATTCAAAGGACCCATTTCAGGTACCAAGAAATATTTTATATCCTTCGGCACTGTAATACATGGAAGTTGAGGGCTATAAACATTATTTAAGAAGGATCTAATTAGTTTGTCTACATATTGAACAGGAAAACTATTATTAGTAAAGTATGATCTTAGATTATTAAATTCATCATTAAGTAAGGTAAAATTAGAGGTCAAATTATATCCTCTGAACAGGAGAGTTTTAATACAAGACATCTTATAGTTGAAATCAGTAAAACTAAAAAAATTCATGCCCAAACCAGTGAAAGTGGGTTTCCTATAAACTGATGTAGTAATAGAATCACCGTTTTTCGAAATTAAAAGATCTAAGAAGGGGAGGGAGCCATTTTGCTCAGTTTCCATTGTATACGTTATATTGGGGTGCAAAGAATTTAGGAAGTTAAAGAATTGTTGCGCTTGTACCGCATTATCAAAGACTGCTATCGAATCATCAACGAAGCGTCGATAGAAAATTGGCTTGAGATGAGTGGGAGATTGTCTAAAAATTACACTTTCTAAATGAGTCATAAAAAAGTCAGCTGCTAACGGTCCGACTGGTGATCCCATCCCTACCCCATCAATTTGTTGGTAAACCTTATTGTTGAAAGTGAAATAGCATTGTTTGAAGACCAATTCTAAAAGTTCCTTCAAATGAGACAATGAAAAACCATGAAAATTATCAACTGAGCTAAAAACCCTATCTAAAATAATGGCAATAGTTTCAGATACAGGTACATTTGTGAAAAGTGACTTTACATCAAAACTGACAAAAAACTTTTTTGAATCGAAGTTTTTACCCAGGAGTCTTTTTGGAATTCAAACGAGTTATTTATAGTGTAAACATTTTTCGCAAAGGGGGACAGGAGACGAACAACAAATTTTGCCAATTGAAAGGTGGGTAAGTTATACGAAGCTAAAATAGGACGGAGAGGTGTTCCAGCTTTATGGATTTTAGGCAGACAGTATAATTGAGCAAGATTAGCACCAGATGCGAACAACTGAGAGTAAGTATCATTTTTTATTATCTTTAAGGACTTTAGTCGTGACAGAAATCTATTAACCTGGTCTTCTAACCTTACAATGACTTTATTTACAGGTTCTAGATTTGTTGAATTTAGTAAATCTTTAGATTTCACTTCATCTTGGAAACACATGAACGTAAGTTAAAGGCTTTGGGAATGAATTCACCAAATTTTTTCAATTCAGAGAAGGTAATTTCGAATCTTTCTAGTTACACACTCTCCCCTCGGGAAAAGTTTTTACTGTCACTTGGTTTGCAATTTAAGCTTCCGTTGTTTCAAATATATAAGCCTTCGTTTTTTCTTTACTTTGAAAAATTTTTCAATGGCTTGAAAAATGTTCCCCATGTGGGGGATTTCAATAATTTCAAATGTCAGTTCTCAAATTTAACTCAAGAATTTTTCTTAAACTTAGAAATCTTAAATTTCAATCTTTCATATTTAGGAAGAGTGATTTGCAGTGTATTAAGAATTTGGCAAAGAACCAGGAGATTGTTGTGACTAGACCAGACAAGGGTAACGGAGTGGTTATTTTGAATAAATCGGACTACATAAACAAAACTAATGAAATCCTAAGTGATCTTACTAAATTCAAACAAATTCTAGAACCTGTAAATAAAGTCATTGTAAGGTTAGAAGACCAGGTTAATAGATTTCTGTCACGACTAAAGTCCTTAAGATAATAAAAAATGATACTTACTCTCAGTTGTTCGCATCTGGTGCTAATCTTGCTCAATTATACTGTCTGCCTAAAATCCATAAAGCTGGAACACCTCTCCGTCCTATTTTAGCTTCGTATAACTTACCCACCTTTCAATTGGCAAAATTTGTTGTTCGTCTCCTGTCCCCCTTTGCGAAAAATGTTTACACTATAAATAACTCGTTTGAATTCCAAAAAGAACTCCTGGGTAAAAACTTCGATTCAAAAAAGTTTTTTGTCAGTTTTGATGTAAAGTCACTTTTCACAAATGTACCTGTATCTGAAACTATTGCCATTATTTTAGATAGGGTTTTTAGCTCAGTTGATAATTTTCATGGTTTTTCATTGTCTCATTTGAAGGAACTTTTAGAATTGGTCTTCAAACAATGCTATTTCACTTTCAACAATAAGGTTTACCAACAAATTGATGGGGTAGGGATGGGATCACCAGTCGGACCGTTAGCAGCTGACTTTTTTATGACTCATTTAGAAAGTGTAATTTTTAGACAATCTCCCACTCATCTCAAGCCAATTTTCTATCGACGCTTCGTTGATGATTCGATAGCAGTCTTTGATAATGCGGTACAAGCGCAACAATTCTTTAACTTCCTAAATTCTTTGCACCCCAATATAACGTATACAATGGAAACTGAGCAAAATGGCTCCCTCCCCTTCTTAGATCTTTTAATTTCGAAAAACGGTGATTCTATTACTACATCAGTTTATAGGAAACCCACTTTCACTGGTTTGGGCATGAATTTTTTTAGTTTTACTGATTTCAACTATAAGATGTCTTGTATTAAAACTCTCCTGTTCAGAGGATATAATTTGACCTCTAATTTTACCTTACTTAATGATGAATTTAATAATCTAAGATCATACTTTACTAATAATAGTTTTCCTGTTCAATATGTAGACAAACTAATTAGATCCTTCTTAAATAATGTTTATAGCCCTCAACTTCCATGTATTACAGTGCCGAAGGATATAAAATATTTCTTGGTACCTGAAATGGGTCCTTTGAATAAGGAATTTAAGCTTAAATTTACAAAATTGTTAAGGAAATTTTTTTATCATACTGATTTCCGCATCATATTTATTAATAAAACGTCTTTAGGTAGCTTTTTCTCAGCGAAGGATCGAACCCCTGACTCGTTGCGTAGCGGTGTTGTATATTTATTTACCTGCCCTAGGTGTCTCCTTGGGAATTACATCGGCAGCACTGTTCGCTCTCTCAGGGCTAGATTTTATTCGCATATGGGAATAAGTGGCCGAACAGGTAAAATTTTAAAAACTAAGGAAGCCTCAGTATTCGTGAACACAGCATAAATGTAAAATTGATGTCACTTTAGACAATTTTAAAATTCTTGGTTGTAATACTTGTCCCAACTCACTAAGAATTTTAGAATCCCTTTTCATTAAAGCATTGTCCCCTAGTCTGAATGTTGACTCATCGTCCGTCCCTCTCAATTTGCTATGATCCCTCCTCCTTCCCCAATTCCTTATAATCCCTCCTTCCCCTATCCCTCGCCATCTTTCTTCCCGTTCTCCTCTGCTCAAATTAGTCAGCCTCGGATACTGCAGTGTAAGGTAGATAGCTCCATTGTTCCAGTGTACTATTGGTAATTTTTCCAGTGTATTAATTTCACATTTACTACATGTATTTAAAAATAACTTCTTAATTTTTATGTAAATCTGTATAACTTAGAATTTAACCCTCTTTTCTCAGTCTTTTAAAATTTGTCTTTACGAATAGGTTATAGAAATTTCTGTTTGTTTTTCATTCAATATTGATTTTAATTTCACATTGTTATTAAACAGCCTGAAGATGAGCGTATTGCTCGAAACGTTGCGCAATAAAGAAGACTTTTCATGGCATTTACATTTCTCCTTGTCATTGGATTTCTCCTAAATATTAAATTGAAGCTCTGTAGAAGCAACCCGCATATTATATATATATATATATTTTTTTTTTTTTTTTTTTTTTTTTTTTTTTTTTTTAAGTTCGGGAAGAACCGATTCGCCTCTATTTAAAAGGGCATATCTCGGCGGAAAAACAAAGTAAAAGTGAGAGGAAAGACAGAGGAAAAAGAAAGGGTGGAGGGGACAGTCGAAGTGGAAAAAGACCAAGGATGACAAGGACTGCAGGGTCGAGCCCCATCATCCTTGGGTGCTAGGGCCGGGAGGGCGCACGTGAAACCTCCAGGAACAAGCACGTACAAACGAGCACAAAGAGCACTCAAGAGCACGAGCTAAGAACCCCCTTGCGGGGATATATATATATATATATATATATATATATATATATATATATATATATATATACTGTGTGTGTATATATATATATATATATACACACTATCGCGTACAGGAAGGATTTCTGTAACTTAAAAAAGGACATTATAAGAAAAGTTTTCATATATCAAAGTTATACCAACTTCTGTTGTTGCAACGTTGAAAACAAAACAAAATGATCTGAAAATATTGAAAATAGGTCACAGTTATATATATATATATTGTAATTTCTATCGTTTTTATACGAAACCTAGCTTTGTTTTGTCGGTGGTTGCCTCGGTGGTGTAGATGCGCCTCGGTGGTGTAGTCGTTAGCGTCGCTGACTACGAATTCATCGGCCCCGGGATCGAGACCCGGTGTCGGCAGCCGGCGCGCAGCAAAACCCAGCTGTTCATCCTTCCACACAATAAAGAAAGTGGTTGGTATATAAATAGGTATCCTGGGTGGCCTAGACGCTGGGTTGCTGGTGGTGCGTGGTTCGGATTCCACGTTAAACTGTAGGTCTAAGGTGGAGTGAAAAGTTTGACTTTCGTCAGGATGAACAATTCTGGCGGAAACAAACCAAATTTTATATATATATATATAATATTTGTCTGTGTATATGTGTGTGTGGTGTGTGTGTGATACAACTCATAATGAGCCCTTGAGATAACTACGGAATACACATACCTAATATGCATGGAACAAGGAACTCTACTGGGATATTAAATCCACTATAGTTCGAATAAGTAATGGTAAATGGCAAATACTGAAGTTTTCCTTTTTCATGATGGAAGCCCAGCGTGGGCAACGCGTCACTAGCAAAGAGGCCCCAGAATATAGCTTCCTTCACCAGCCATCTACTAAGCAGATATGCTAAGCAGATAGGACTCAGCTTTGGAACAGGGGATAAGATTTAAAACTAACCCATAGACAGCTACATTCAGAACCTCAATATACCCAAGAAACTTGTTGCATTTACGTTAGATCGCATATATCAAAGAAAAAGGGTAACTATTGTATTTTTAGCCAAAATTCTAAACTTAAACCTCAACCGGAGGTTCTGAATCTAGTTGTCTAAGGTTAGCTTTAAACCCTAGACCCTGTCCCTGTCGACTATAGTGGATTTGATATCCCAGAAGAGTTCCTTGTTCCATGCACGGTCTGTGTATAACATAAAAGTATCTCCGGAAACCATTCTGAGTTGTAGCATATATCCCTCCTCATCTTGCGCGGAATGTTCTCCTATACAAGCGTCGTTCTTTACGTTAATTATACTGCGTGTTCTTTGCAGTTGAAATGTGTATATATAGGTGCGGCATGCGGCAGGTGCCCCCCTCGGGGCATTGGTTTCTGCGCGTATGTAGGAGAATTACGGCTTCTGATCGAATGAGGACCATGGTGTAGTGGTTATCATATCTGACCGGCAATCGGAAGATCCCGGGTTCGATTCCCGGATGGTTACCTCATTTTTCATTTGTTCGTTCTCCCTCCTCATCTTGCGCGGAATGTTCTCCTATACAAGCGTCGTTCTTTACGATATATATATATATATATATAATATATATATATAATGGAGACAGACTAATACACGAAACACGAAATACCTGAACTGCAGATGTTAAGAGTTTTCAATTCATTTGTTTACTTTCAAAGCCGTAGTCTGTTCATGTAACCACAAGAATGAAACAAACTATTCTTTTAAATATAATCTTGTACATATCTTCTAGGTTTAACAAATTATCAATTTTTACCTTTAAGGGGTGAGAAACGAACAATAAAAAACAAACAGTAAACGAAAGCTGAGTGAATACGCCTGAATACGCCTTAAAGAGATTATCAGATATTTAAGTAAACATAGTTTTATCTTCACGAAGATCATTTTGAAGGATAACGAGTGTATAGTTGTAGGCTACTGCTGCTTAAAAATGAGAATCGGTAATTCTCGAAAATTTCTTCGTTCGCAGGATTTTTTTGGGCACAGTAGACGAACGAATAATGCCTTTACCTATAACCTAATCATTTTTAAATATTATTATAGTTTTAAAAGAAATCAACTTGATAATAATAATTTTGTTGAATAATTTTTACATTTTTCTTATTTAGAATCTATTTTTAAGCCTTTGGCTTTACTAGTCTCTCAGGGTCATAATCACAATTATATTGTTGGCTACAGTAAATCGAAATTAGACATGTTTTAAAGAACTAATCAAAAGCTTCTAGTAGGCCTATACGGTAGTGATTCGAGAATGTACATTTGTATATCATTAAGTGTAATTGTTAATATAACAAATTAAAATTTATTAAAGACTTAATTGTGAAGGAAAGTGTGTGTACATATCCTCGTAAACATTAAGAAAGACACTAGACGACAAAATACATCCTTGAGGAACTCCACAGTTAAAAGTACTTCAGGCGGAGGATTAAAAAAAATCCCTTATCCCTTATCATCATTCATATCTTGCATATGTACAGGGTGTAGCAATTAAATGAGGTCCTACATTTACTTATGGATACCTTGTGTATATACTGTACGACATAAATTAAAAGAAATAGAAGAGGTCTGAAGAAATAGTCTGTTAAATACGTACAGTATTTGTATATAATATAAAAAAGTGCCAACTGCAATGCTAATTTTCAAATCTGCATATATATATATATATATATATATATATATTACAAAATTTCAGTTTACTAACTTAAACCGATATAAGAAAATTATTTGTCAAAATTAAATAATAAAATTACACATTTAAAATTAAATTTATATTCCGTTATTTTAATCTTAATAATATATTTGTCACAATAAATTATTTCATTTTAAATTTAATAAATTTTAATTTCAGTGACAGAATTCGAAAATAAGGTCAGAAAATTTATGGAAAACAATAACTACAAAAAAAATATGCACCACAGGGGATTTGCGATTTCTTTTGAAGTAAAAAGTACCTTCAGCTCAGTGGTGTATATATATTACAGGGCCGGATCTAGAAGTTGCGAGGCCCTAGGCAGATCTAGAAATTGCGAGGCCCTAGGCCTATATATATGAAAATATGGACTTAATTATCGGTACTGTACCAGTAATATTAGAATCCCGCATAGACAGAACTATGCCAGCACTTAAAAATGAAACCAAACCAAAATAATCACGCATGGAAATTGTATAAGAAATATAAATAAACCATACAAATAAGTATAAATTATAATATGAATCAAGATTTGTATCGAAAATATAAGACAATGATTTCTAAGATTTATATAATATTATAGGTAATGACTTTCCAT
>JAJOZX010002344.1:225000-272500 GCA_023014485.1 Bathynomus jamesi
ATCATTTATCATTTACAGTAATAATTAGAGGTGTAAATTCGCAGTTCAACCCTTACAAGTCAATGGCCAGTCGGTATTATTGTTAAGGAATTTATTTACTTTTCCAGGAGATTTGGTAATAGTCAGAATAATAATAATAATAATAATAATAATAATAATAATAATAATAATCGGATAAATACTCATGGCGGTTTACATGTTGAGATTAGTTTCACATAACGTTAAATCAATCAGAAATTAATTGGTAGATGTCTGTAACATTTGTAATAATGCAGACGTGGTTCTTTTGCAAGAACATTGGTTGCCTAAGCAGGAATTATATGTTTTATCTAGGTTTCATGAGGACTTTACATACCATGCATCATCATCTGTAGACTTGTCTAACGATCTATCATACTTTATGGTAGGCCCTTTCGCGGAGTTGGTTTCTTAATCAGAAAAAATTTAACAAACTACGTAAGATTTCTCCCGAGCGATAATGAAAGATTGATAGGTATTGAATTCCATACAAACAGTGAATGCTTCTTAATTGTGAACTGCTATTTACCTTACAAAAATGTGAGTAACCTAGATGAATAGATCGATTTTTTGTATAAAATTAAGTAATTTTAAGATAAACCACAATATTCGCATTGCATAATAATGGGGGACTTTAATGCCGATGTGGAATCGGAATTTTATGAAGAATTGAGTACCATGTGTGAGTCCGCTGAATTAAGTATGAGTGATGTAGAATTTCTAGGGACAAATAGCAGTACTTTCACGTATGACAGCGATATGAATGGAGGTCCTAGATGGATTGATCACTATCTCATTAGTAATAATTTAAAGGAACCTATTGTCAATGTTCATATTTTTGCATGATTTCCTTCTCTCAGATCATAGACCATTGAAGCTAATAATTAATTGTACCAACTTAAATAGAACACGACATAATAACTCTTCAGGCAGAAATGAACTTTTCAATTGGTCTAAGGTTCTAAACAACAGAAAACAGAATATAAAGATAGGACAGAGCACCTTTTTAATAATTTAGAATTATTGCACTTTGACTAGAAATTCCTGTTCAAATGATTCTTACTTTAAACTTGTTGATCGGTATTATAATGATATAACATCTATACTGAGGGAAGCAGGAAGGCCTTGGCTTAAATCGTACGAATGTCATACTAAAGTTATTCTTGGATGGAATGATTGTATAGCCCTTCTAAAAAGGGAATCAAAGAACGCTTACGATATATGGCGTATCCTTGGTCGTCCGAGAATAGGGACAGCTTACATGAATATGAGTAGAAGTAGGACTTACTTAAAGCAGCCATAAGATGATGTAAACGGGAACAAGACTCCATTCGAGCTTCAAAAGCCTGTGAAGCTAATTTAAATAATAATGATAAATTCTGGAAATTTGTGAAGAAAGAAACGCGTGCTAAGAATGCCATCCCATCAACAATTGATCGAGTGTCTGGTGAAGTAGAAATAGCTAAGTTATGGAGAACGAAGTACTCAGACAGACATCCTTAACAGCGTGGAAGAGTTAATCTTAATGTAGGCTGCAATAGAACATTAAGTGGAGGCAGTGAAAATGCGGGGACTTCAGTGCCTGAAATTAAGAGTCTGATTAAAAAGCTAAAGACAGGCGCCTCACCAAGGATAGATGACCTGTCGAATAAGCATTTATAGTATGCTAATGATGTGATCAGTCTTCATATCTCATTACTGCTCTCAACCATGCTTGAGTTTATGAGGGTTTATATCACACACCTTGTCAAAAATAAATATGGAGACATTCTATCCAGCTATAACTACAGGCCTATTGCTGTTGCCTCCTATTTCTCAAAATTACTTGAGAAACTTTGGCTACGCCGACTAAATTATTGGACGTCTCCTAACCAGTTTGGTTTAAAAGGTCCCATTCACTGACTGTGTATTTATGTTTTGAAAGAGATTGTACTTTGATATACTGTCAGTAATTCAACTTTTATAGGTTTTTTATAAGCAAAGCATATGAAAGAGTGAATCATAATAGTCTGTTTAAAAAATTAGAAGACAGGAAAGTTCCACGATATGTTTTAAATTTATTGAAATTTTGGTACATACACCAAATTTTTACCCTTAGATGGGGGCAGTGTATTGTCCGAATGTTTTGGTTCCTCATTCGGAGTTAGACAAGGTTCCTAACTCTCTCCTCTGCTGTTTAATATATATATCGTTGGATTAATTACGTCTCTTAATCAGGCAAGAGTGGGATGATATACAGATAACATGAGGATAAATAATTTGGTCTATGCTGATGAAATGATGTTAATAAGCCCTTCGGTGAAAGGTCTGGATCGCCTTATAACTTTATGTAATTCCATCCCAAAAGCTCAAAAACAACTAATATTATTTTTAAATTGAGAGACGAACCAATAGAGCAGGTACAAGAATTTAAGTATCTGGGACAAACTATCACCACCTCTTTGAGTGACGACTCAGACATAAGGAAACAATATCGAAGTTACTGTGCTAAGGCAAACATGATTATAAGGAACTCAAATTCTGTAAAAGCGAAGCTAAAGACACTCTTTTCCCTACTTTCTGCACTAATATTTATGGGCAGCAACGCTGGGTTAATTATAAAAAATACTTCTGTAGAACCCTCAATTTGCTTTATAACAGATCCTAAGACCTCCAAGATGCTCACTGCTCAGCCTCTCAAATGTTCCCTAACCGCAACGTTTCGAGCCTCTCTGAGGTAACAAGATGTGCCCAATGCAGCCTCATACGAAGAATTAAAAACGCAGACACTCCAATTGTCCAAGCTAGTCATCAGCCCTGTTTTAGGTCTTCTAGACTGTAGACCTCTTGGTATGAAAGTGTTTGTATATAGCTCCACTTAACTCCTGCAAGATTTGCCCAATGCAGCCTCATACGAAGAATTAAAAACGCAGACAATCCAATTGTCCAAGCTAGTCATCAGCCCTGTTTTAGGTTTTCTAGACTGTAGACCTCTTGGTATGAAAGTGTTTGTATATAGCTCCACTTAACTCCTGCAAGGTGTGCCCAATGCAGCCTCATACGAAGAATTAAAAACGCAGACACTCCAATTGTCCAAGCTAGTCATCAGCCCTGTTTTAGGTCTTCTAGACTGTGGACCTCTTGGTATGAAAGTGTTTGTATATAGCTCCACTTAACTCCTGCAAGATGTGCCCAATGCAACCTCATACGAAGAATTAAAAACGCAGACAATCCAATTGTCCAAGCTAGTCATCAGCCCTGTTTTAGGTCTTCTAGACTGTAGACCTCTTGGTATGAAAGTGTTTGTATATAGCTCCACTTAACTCCTGCAAGATGTGCCCAATGCAGCCTCATACGAAGAATTAAAAACGCAGACACTCCAATTGTCCAAGCTAGTCATCAGCCCTGTTTTAGGTCTTCTAGACTGTAGACTTCTTGGTGTGAAAGTGTTTGTATATAGCTCCACTTAACTCCTGCAAGATGTGCCCAATGCAGCCTCATACGAAGAATTAAAAACGCAGACAATCCAATTGTCCAAGCTAGTCATCAGCCCTGTTTTAGGTCTTCTAGACTGTAGACTTCTTGGTGTGAAAGTGTTTGTATATAGCTCCACTTAACTCCTGCAAGATGTGCCCAATGCAGCCTCATACGAAGAATTAAAAACGCAGACACTCCAATTGTCCAAGCTGGTCATCAGCCCTGTTTTAGGTCTTCTAGACTGTAGACCTCTTGGTGTGAAAGTGTTTGTATATAGCTCCACTTAACTCCTGTATTAACCATCCCATTACATGTACTTTTTATTTTTATGAAGCTGTTATTACTATTTTTTATTATTTCTAGTCTCCTTACGTGTATCATTGTTATTTCTTTATTACCGTAGTCCTTTTTGTTTTTTGTTTTTTTATTTATTGTTAAATTTGTTTTATCGTTGATTACCTTGATCTGTCTCTTGCCAATAAACATTAGTATTGTCGTTATCATTATCAGCATTTTTGTAGTCTCAGCAGCGAGTAGTTTTTATTATTACTTATTTCAGTACGTGTATTATTTTTCTCTCCCTTTTAGTCATAATTTTTTAGGGGGGGGGGGGGTTAAATGTATTATTGCTTGATTTATCTTATCGCTTATTACCTTCAAGAATAGTTTACTATTTTGTGGCATTTATATCCTGCTAAAAAAGCTTATCATTATCATTATTATTATCATATATATTATATATATATCATGTCTCACTTTCTCTCTATCTTATTCATTCTTCCATTCATTCATTCATTCATTTCTAACAAGAAACGACAGTGGATGAAAAGGTCAGAGAAATTTTGTAATAAAAACCCGACCTTTGTACGGAGACGTCTGGACAACACACAAACATATGAGAGAATTTCGTGGGCTTAATACAAGCGTCATAGCTTTAGATATTAATGCATTGAAGTTCTCCGCTTGAAACGAATTACAAAAGAGACCATAAAATAAAAGAGAAAACATCCAGTATAAATTTTACCCCTCATTATTCCAAAAGGACTTTCGGCGAATAATTTTGGTTGGAGAGGGATCCTCTATATTGATGGCTGCTATAAGGCTTTCATTGTACTTAAAACGATGGTCACTTTATTTAATAGTGCATAAAGAACGATTTGTTTTTTTTCTCGTAATGGACATTTAAAATAAAAACAATACGATAGATATTTATTTATCGATCGTTAAATGTTTTATAACTAAAAATATATATGAAACTAAGCTTTGCAAATCCTCAGATAACGTCACTATTATTACCAGTTTACTGACGCACGGCGAGAGACGTATGTGTGTGACTATTATAATGTATGAAATAAAATGGTTCTTTTGTGGACCAAAATAGGCCCAACACTCTGTAGCAAGACATCACTTAATATATTGACATAATTCTCTCCCGTCAATCGTCCTTCAGACTTTATAACTTCATAAAATGAAAGTTATCTAAATTGAAAATTACATCGTAATTCAATATTACATTTTAACCACCAATCCGCGTGAATTACAGTATCAGGAAAATAATTTCAGGGTGGATTTAGTTGAGGGGAGCGTCGATATGAGTGTTGGTGCGATTAAATCAATAACTACTCCTTCTTTCTTATTTACAAAACAGTTTACTCATAAATATATCATCATAACGTAACTTAAAAAGAATAACATAACAGAGCATCATAACTACAAAGACACTTTAATGTCCGTAAGATTGAATCCTTTTCAGGGTCTAGTGAAATGTCGTACCAAAGACGAGAGAATTGCGTGAATATGCGTGCATGTATACATGGACAAAGAGAAATTTTCCCCATCATGTGGTAAATGCGCGTCATTTCTTTCATTACATTTTTACCAGAACCTTCTTTTTATCAAACACGACATTTTATGAAGTATATATTTGTACCTCAATGCCTTCACCAGTCACAAAATAACAAAAGGACATAGCGAAAGATAAAAACTTGGTAAAATATAAAATTATCCAAAAATAAACCCATAAGCCTTCCTTTGTGTTGTTAAAATATTTTTCATAAAATTGTTTATGTTATTGAAATCGTAGCTTTTGTATATTTCCTCAAAACTTGCTTTATTAAATTTCTGGAAAGTATTGAAATGCGATCCCAAATTTGGGGTTCAAACAAAATAATGAGACTACATATTGCATTTTTATTATCAAAAAGAAATATATATATATATGCATATAACTGCAATGACCGCGCAGTATATAAATGAATAGAAACGACATAAGTGTTAAGGAACGTTTCTGCACACGAGGAGGAGAGATAACGAATAATGAAAAATGAGGCGAACCGCCCGGGAATCGAACCCAGGGCCTTCCAATTGCCGGGACGCTCTACCATTATGCTACGGTCCCCACTCAATCACAAATCGAAATTCTCCCACATAGGGCAGAAACCAATGCCCTGAGAGGGCACCCTCGCAAATCGTGAATATGCGCATATAACTGCAATGACCGCGCAGTATATAAATGAATAGAAACGACATAAGTGTTAAGGAACGTTTCTGCACACGAGGAGGAGAGATAACGAATAATGAAAAATGAGGCGAACCGCCCGGGAATCGAACCCAGGGCCTTCCAATTGCGAGGGTGCCCTCTCAGGGCATTGGTTTCTGCCCTATGTGGGAGAATTTCGATTTGTGATTGAGTGGGGTCCGTAGCATAATGGTAGAGCGTCCAACCGGCAATTGGAAGGCCCTGGGTTCGATTCCCGGGCGGTTCGCCTCATTTTTCATTATTCGTTATCTCTCCTCCTCGTGTGCAGAAACGTTCCTTAACACTTATGTCGTTTCTATTCATTTATATACTGCGCGGTCATTGCAGTTATATGCGCATATTCACGATTTGCGAGGGTGCCCTCTCAGGGCATTGGTTTCTGCCCTATGTGGGAGAATTTCGATTTGTGATTGAGTGGGGTCCGTAGCATAATGGTAGAGCGTCCAACCGGCAATTGGAAGGCCCTGGGTCGATTCCCGGGCGGTTCGCCTCATTTTTCATTATTCGTTATCTCTCCTCCTCGTGTG
Organism: Bathynomus jamesi; assembly: GCA_023014485.1. Classification (NCBI taxonomy): domain Eukaryota; kingdom Metazoa; phylum Arthropoda; class Malacostraca; order Isopoda; family Cirolanidae; genus Bathynomus; species Bathynomus jamesi. The sequence continues at coordinate 231,541 of JAJOZX010002344.1, forward strand.
CAGAAACGTTCCTTAACACTTATGTCGTTTCTATTCATTTATATACTGCGCGGTCATTGCAGTTATATGCGCATATTCACGATTTGCGAGGGTGCCCTCTCAGGGCATTGGTTTCTGCCCTATGTGGGAGAATTTCGATTTGTGATTGAGTGGGGTCCGTAGCATAATGGTAGAGCGTCCAACCGGCAATTGGAAGGCCCTGGGTTCGATTCCCGGGCGGTTCGCCTCATTTTTCATTATTCGTTATCTCTCCTCCTCGTGTGCAGAAACGTTCCTTAACACTTATGTCGTTTCTATTCATTTATATACTGCGCGGTCATTGCAGTTATATGCGCATATTCACGATTTGCGAGGGTGCCCTCTCAGGGCATTGGTTTCTGCCCTATGTGGGAGAATTTCGATTTGTGATTGAGTGGGGTCCGTAGCATAATGGTAGAGCGTCCAACCGGCAATTGGAAGGCCCTGGGTTCGATTCCCGGGCGGTTCGCCTCATTTTTCATTATTCGTTATCTCTCCTCCTCGTGTGCAGAAACGTTCCTTAACACTTATGTCGTTTCTATTCATTTATATACTGCGCGGTCATTGCAGTTATATGCGCATATTCACGATTTGCGAGGGTGCCCTCTCAGGGCATTGGTTTCTGCCCTATGTGGGAGAATTTCGATTTGTGATTGAGTGGGGTCCGTAGCATAATGGTAGAGCGTCCAACCGGCAATTGGAAGGCCCTGGGTTCGATTCCCGGGCGGTTCGCCTCATTTTTCATTATTCGTTATCTCTCCTCCTCGTGTGCAGAAACGTTCCTTAACACTTATGTCGTTTCTATTCATTTATATACTGCGCGGTCATTGCAGTTATATGCGCATATTCACGATTTGCGAGGGTGCCCTCTCAGGGCATTGGTTTCTGCCCTATGTGGGAGAATTTCGATTTGTGATTGAGTGGGGTCCGTAGCATAATGGTAGAGCGTCCAACCGGCAATTGGAAGGCCCTGGGTTCGATTCCCGGGCGGTTCGCCTCATTTTTCATTATTCGTTATCTCTCCTCCTCGTGTGCAGAAACGTTCCTTAACACTTATGTCGTTTCTATTCATTTATATACTGCGCGGTCATTGCAGTTATATGCGCATATTCACGATTTGCGAGGGTGCCCTCTCAGGGCATTGGTTTCTGCCCTATGTGGGAGAATTTCGATTTGTGATTGAGTGGGGTCCGTAGCATAATGGTAGAGCGTCCAACCGGCAATTGGAAGGCCCTGGGTTCGATTCCCGGGCGGTTCGCCTCATTTTTCATTATTCGTTATCTCTCCTCCTCGTGTGCAGAAACGTTCCTTAACACTTATGTCGTTTCTATTCATATATATATATATATATATATATACACGGTGAACCAAAAGTAGGTGGACAGTAGGTTGAATACGGTTTGTGTTATATTATATTATAACTATGGTGTTCATTATAACTATGGTGTGTGTGTTTTATATTAAATATTATAACTAAATTTATTTAAATTTTATTTTGTATTATAGTATACAAAAAAATTAAATATGTATTCTCAAAATAAACGTTATCATTTACTGTCCACCTACATTTGGTTCACCCTATATATATATATATATATAATATATATATATATATATCCTTATCGAATAGTATCAGAATGATTTCTGAAAATGTTCGTTACTTGCACAGCACCTATGGAGGAGGGGCTTCTTCATCTCCTACTAATATGTATCCAGAATGTTGGGTCAAAGATTATCAAATATCCAGTCATTAACCCATTAACCATGCTTCATTTCCTCCAAAGGCTGACCAATGATATACTATATATATATATATATATATATATAGAGAGAGAGAGAGAGAGAGAGAGAGAGAGAGAGAGGAGAGAGAGAGAGAGAGAGAGCCTACTTGCTAAAAAGATGTTGTTCAAAATGTAATTGGTTAAGTTTAAATACATCTCCTATCTACATTCAGCTTTTATGTACATAGTGAAATTATCGAAAAGTCACAGACAATAAAAACCCATACTTACAAAGATAAATTATAGTCTTTTTTGTTAAAATGGGTGCTGCAAAAAGTTGTTTTAAAACGTAACAACAATTTAATATGAAAAAAGCGTGTAAAAAATTTAATTGCGTGCACGCAATTAGCTATGTGTATATTAGTTTCAATCAAAATTGACATGTAGTAGTTCAAGTACAACTTAATATAATTCACTTAAAACCTAATTGTAAAATAATTTAATACTGAAATCTTGACCATAAAATACGCATGCGTAAAAAATACACATTTTGGAAGTGTTCAGATAACTCGTAACTGCAGTGATATAGTTAAAATTTATATACCTTACCTTACCTTACAACCTTACAAAGGTTTCGCGCGATGATTTCTCATTTCGCGAAGGTCAAGCTTGTCGCCCCTCCTCTCGAGTTGGCCTGGTGAAGTAGTGAGTTGGATTCTTGTGCTCTCCACCTCACATAGCCAGGGATGCCCGGCTCATCGGGGATTGTTCTGAGCCAGGTGTCTAGTCTTCTTTAGAAGATGTCCACTGCAACTCCCTTCGTGTTTCTTAGGTCTTTGGGCAACTGATTAAAGAGTTTTGGTCCTCTCACTACAAAGCTATTTTCTTTCAGGGTTAAGGATGTTCCCTGTCTCGCCTTCAATTTGGGAATACGATACAGTCTACCGTTTCAACCTTCACGAAAGTAACACGTGAATAATATTTATGATGAAAATAACCACGGAAGAAAATAAAATACGAAATAGTGCCCAAACGCTTTCGTCTAATGACATCTAATGACATTGGTGAAGGAAAGAGTTACTTTCTCGAATTCTCCGTCTCCCACATCCAGGTACATCCGGTTCATCTGTGACTGTCCTGAGCTAGGTGTCTAATTTTCTTTTAAAGACTTCCACATCGCCACATCGACGCCGTTCGTGTTCCGAAGTTCTTTGGGCAACTGGTTAAACAGTCTTGGTCTTCTGACAACAAAGCTATTTTCATTCAAAGTTGGGAATGTTCCCTGTCTACCTTTTTGGTTTGGAGACACTACACATTCTGTCTCCTATTTTCTAGTGTTTTTTTCTGGATGATATAGGGTTCGTTTGAGATTGGGAATTAGCTTCTTAATTATTTTCCATGTGTAAATTATGGCGTACCTATCTCTGATTCTTTCCAATGAATATAAGTTCAATTTACGTAATCTTTCCCAGTATAGTTCTTTGCTGTAAAATTTCTTTGAATCTTTTTTCATTTACATAATGGCGTTAAAAATGAGCAGTATTCCAGTTTTGGTGGGTTTAATGTTTCCAGCTAGGGAATCATAACATTCTTGTTCCTTCTTTTAAAGGTTCTCAATATCTGTCTAGTTATTCTCTTCTTTTTGCTTTGTTTATTATTATGTTGCTTCATCTCAAATTTCGCATCAGTGGTCATTATAACCCCTAAATCTTTCGTTTCTGAGGTTCTGTAAAGTACCTGTTCATTTGGGGTATAGTAGTTTCTAAATTTTAGTAGTTCCTTGTTTTTCCCGTATCTTGAAAGCTGAAAATTTTCGGTACTAAATTTCATATTGTTGTCTTCTGACCATCTGTCTTGTCTGTTTATGTCCGTTTGTAAAGATGCTATATCACCGGAGTTTCTAATTTTCTGCTAACTTTGGTATCAGCAAAGGATGTTACTGTACTATTGTTGGTTATTTCATTGTTTGTATAGGTTATCTTGATTATGACTATATTAGTGGAACTAATACTGTTCCTTGTGGTTCTGAGATACGTACATCCGATTCTGATAATGATATTCATTGGACTGTAACAACTTGCTAACGCCCTTTGAGGAAATTATATATCCATTTCTGAAATTTGCCTGTTATTCCCATATCTTTCATTTTGTCCATATCTCGAAAATCTTGAACCTTGATTTTGGCTCTCTTTTTCCTCTATCTACAGATCTACAGAAGCTAAGGCTAACAAAGACCCTAAGATCCACTCTAAGGTTAGCCCGAGAGAAAGGAAAGAGTAGCGGGTTAAGAGAAGAGAAGAGAATAAGGGGTTAAGTAAGAGCAACACCTATCACTCATGGGTTAACATTCATTCAGAAAAAGAGGAAAAGTGTCTCACCATCATCATCCGCCGGCCACTGCCGACAAGTCAGAAAAATAGTCGGAGAGAATAGGAGAGGGGTGAAAGATGAAAAGAAGTAAAATAAGAACGCTTACAAACCATGCAAACACAGTCTTAACTCACTGTCATACCATGCAAACTACAAACATGCAGGAAAAGAGTTAGAGACATGCAAAGTAAGGAGAGGATAAGAAGGAAAAAAAAAAAAAAAGTAGGTAAAGTTAAACAAAAAGTGGGTTAGTTTACGCTATGAGCTACATCTACATTCGTGTTAGTCTAATTTTTTTTTTTTTTTTTTATAATTTTATTGCTGGCATCACACGCTGGCATGTCACAAGCTGGCATTCATCGTCAACAGACTCATCCTCGAGCACCACCACCAGAGCTTCTGTTGCTAACTTTGTTGTTTTTTAAATTAAACAACGTTAATACCTGTCTGTCAAGACGGTTCTTAAACATATTAACGCTGGTAGAATGAACGACTGACGCGGGAAGATTATTCCATTTATCAATTACTTTAAACGTAAAGAAGTTTTTAGCGATATTAGTAATAAAACGCCTGCCACGCAACTTAAATCCGTTATTGCGAGTATTACTATTATCAAAAGTGAACAATTTGTCAAAATTTACGTTATCGATGTTATTAACGATTTTGAAAACTTCAATAAGCTCCCCCCTTAATCTCCTAGTTTCGAGTGAATACAGGTCTAACTCATTAATCCTATCTTCATAAGGCTTATTGCGCAATGACGGAATAAGTTTCGTGGCACGACGCTGAACCCTTTGTAACCTATCAATATCCTCACGCAAGTACGGGCACCAAAACTGAACTGCATATTCTAAATGAGGCCTGACTAGGGACTTGTAAAGGGGCAATATAATATCCTTCGATTTAAATTCGAAATTACGCGCTATGAAGCCTAACATCCTATTAGCTTTTGCGCAAGACTCCAGGCACTGGTTCCTAACCTTTAAATCCTTAGATACGCGTACGCCTAAATCTACTTCCTCGTCAACGCTCGCTAACTCCCTATCATCCATCGTATACGCGTAATTATTGTTGCGAGAACCTATATGCAAAACTTTACATTTGTCTACGTTAAATTGCATCTGCCACTTATCTATCCACTCCATAATCCTATTTACATCGTCTTGAATCCTATTTCTATCGTCCTCGTTAACAACCTTACCGCCTATTTTAGTATCGTCCGCGAATTTTGACACGTTACTAGTCAATCCTACATCTATGTCGTTAATGTAAATTACGAATAGCAATGGGCCTAACACTGAACCCTGTGGGACACCGCTACCTACATCTAACCACCATGATTCACTACCATTAACTACGACCCTCTGTCTCCTAGCACGAAGCCATTCTTCTAACCAGTTAGCTACCTGACCGCGTATACCGTGCGCTTTAACCTTCGCAATTAGTCTCCTATGCGGAACTGTATCGAACGCCTTTTTAAAATCTAAATAAATAACGTCAGCTGACCTATGCCTATCGTATTCGCGCACTATTTCGTTATAAAATTCTAACAAATTAGTTAAACAAGACCTATGGCGTCGAAACCCATGCTGACTACTATTAATCAAATCTCTACTTTCTAAGTGATCGATAATACGATCCCTAACTACGGATTCCAAAAGTTTACCTACAATTGACGTTAAGCTAATGGGCCTATAATTGCTAGCTACCGCGCGGTCGCCTTTTTTAAAATAGGCGTGACGTTAGCTAATTTAAAGTCTTCAGGAATAATCCCCGTTTCGAGTGACCGATTAAAGATCTTCGTTAAGGGGCCTACGATAACTTCTTTCAAATCTTTCAAATGTCTGGGATAAAAAGCGTCAGGGCCTGGAGCCTTGCTAACTTTTAGCCTATCGATATAATGCGCAATCTCAGCCTCGTAAACAGTTATTTCATCCAAAATAGTCTCGCTACTAAATGGAACGATATCATCCACGTCGGGGACATTATTTACGTCTTCTACGGTAAAAACTGTCGCAAAAAAGTTATTGAAAATACCCGCCATCGCCTGAGCGTCAGAAGCCAAAGCGCCATTAACATCCACTAGAGGGCCTATGTTATTTTTTACCGGCTTACGATTATTAACGTATTCAAAAAACTTTTTTCGATTATGTTTACTATCGGCAGCTATAAGTATCTCTAAATTACGCTTGGCATTCCTAACTGATCTTTTAACCTGACGTCTAAGCTCGATATATCTATTAAAGTTAGCTACCTGGCCATTACGCTTACTAAGTCTATACGCTCTATTACGCTCGTTTATAAACTTTCCTATTTCCCTACTCCACCACTTCGGTCTACCACGATTACTAGCGCGCTTGGGCCTACGAGGAATAAACTCCCTTTCAATATTCCTAAAACTTTCTTTAAACGCCACCCACGCAAATTTGTGTCATTACCCATAAATAAGTTATCCCAGTCCACTACTCTCATCCTATCCGCGAAACTATCAAAATTAGCCCTACGAAAATCAGGGACTTCTATTACGTTACTATCCTGAGTGTTTTCTATCAATAACTTAAACCTAAGAATTTGATGATCGCTACATCCTAAACTCTCGCCTACTTCTAAACCTTCGACTATATTCTCGCCGTTCGTCATCACCAAATCTAAAATATTATCACCGCGCGTTGGTTCGGTAACTATCTGTCGTAAAAAGTTATCATCCATAAACTCAACCAATCTCAAACCCTCTTCATTACCCGTAAAATTCTCGTAATTAACATTAGGGCAGTTAAAGTCTCCGACAATTATACTATTCCGATTGTCAATAAAATTACCAAGAAGTGAGTAAAATCTAGTATCTATATCGAGGGGTTGAACGGGAGGTCTATAAACAACAACAAAAATAAAACTAATACTACGCGCCCTAACTTCAACACAGATCGCATTAATTGCTGCCGGAAAATCTAACTTAACCTCGATAGCCCTAAGGGAATTACGAATGTACAGCAAAACGCCGCCTCCAAATCTATGCAACCTATCATTAGTAAAGAGTTTAAAACCCGGTATCTCAAGTTCCCCCAACAAGTCCCGAGTCACGGTATTTAACCAAGTTTCAGTGATAGCAACTATATCATAGTTGCCGGAATAAATTACCGCCTTAAATTCATTTAATTTATTTCTAATACTACGCGCGTTGCAATAAAAAACGTTTAAGTTATTTTTTACCACGGGCCCGCGTTTTAAACTATTTATCACGTCGGGCCCGCGTTTCCCGGACCCACAACGTTTAAAGAAGGCTTCGACCTATACAGCTTTCGCACGCTTTCGTCTATTAACCTACCTAGCCTAGCATTACCTATTTCATTAAAATGCACCCCATCTTTTATAAAAAGGCTAGGATCATTGAATTCGGACCACAGCTTTACGAAGGGTACATTTTCCTCAGTCTGCGTATATAATTGTCATTTACCAGAAATTGTCTGTGTATATGATTGTCGTTTACCAGAAATTGTCTGTGTATAATTGTCATTGTTTACTGGAAATTGATAAATAGTGCTAATTTTTTATATTTCCTAATATCGTGTATTGGTTTTTAATAAGAAATTTAATGAACTTATTAAATTTTATGAAATTAAGATATGCAAAATGTAATTATTTGAAATATACATCACTAATTAGCAACCGTTAGAGAGAGAGGCTGGAAATTCTGGAGGCATATAGCCCGGGCAGTCTCGGATCCAGTCGGGGGTATAAGAAAGAGTGTTTTGTTCGACTAAGATGTAATTGTGATTTAAAGTTAACGAGAAACTCTCCCACGATCAAAACGTTAAATTGTAAAATCCCCCCCCCCCCCCACCGTCATATTTATTGTTTCAATAAAAATAAAAATCAGAAAATAGTGATAAATTGTCGTCATTTCTCCACTCCCTCGCTTTGTTCGTTTTAAGTTTCAATGGCGAGCCATTGTATTCGTTTACTCGATTATAGAATTCAGAAATCAGTGTAAATAAATACCGGGTGTTCCACTTAAAACCGGCCGCTGGAGTACGCTGGAGTACTCCAGCGGGCCGGTTTTAAGTGGAACACCCAGTATAAAGAGAGATAATAACGCAAGAGTAAAGAAAATTAAAAAGAATAATTTTACGACACTAAATTATGAAGATGTTATCCTTCCTCTGATTGGTCAGCCTTTGAAAGATATGAAACCTGATCCCTGACTGGACATTTCATAAGCTTAACCCAACATCATCTGAATATACATTAGTGAGAGGTGTACAGGCCCCGCCTCCGTAGGCGGAAACTTCCGTAAAAGTAACAAACATGTTTTCACTTCATTACGATACTATTCCGTAAGAATATATATATCCGTTGGATTGCTTCCGCCCGAATTGTTCATTCTGACGAAGGTCAAGCTTTTCACTCCACCTACAGTTTAGCATGGAATCCAAACCACGCCCCACCAGCAGCTCAGCGTCTTAACCACAAGGCCACCCAGGGTACCCATTTATCGACCAACCACTTTCTTTATTGTGTGGAAGGATGAACAGCTGGGTTTTGCTGCGCGCCGGCTGCCGTCACCGGGTCTCGATCCCGGGGCCGATAGATTCTTAGTGAACGACGCTAACCACTACACTACCGAGGCGCATATATATATATATACACACAATGTATTTGTTGTCCTCTAAACCCTGAAGTAATTTCCACAATACGCTTTGCAACCCTCAGGTATGTTATGAAATTACGTAGTCAATTAAAATTAGAAATAGATTATTTAAATTTGCACAATAAAGGACAATTCTTTAATCCATTAATTTAAAATTATCGTATATAACATTTTGTAAATTTTTATATTATTATTATTATTATTATTATTATTATTATTATTTGTTGTTGTCACATTACTATCACTTACTATGCGTCCAACGGCATATTCTTTCCTGAATAAAGATTTTTTAAATTGTTTTAATATAGAAGTAGGTTAAACAAAATAATTAAAATTACAAAGTGTAAATAATCGAACAACCAGTACAGCCCACACAAATTTAATAAAACACCCTTAAAAAGCCATTAAACGATCTCATAAAAAAATAACGGTATTAATTAGGAAGTCTGTAAATAAATTAATATTAATAAATGCACTTTTACTGACGAGTTTTTAATTGGAAACTCGTTAATTAATTACTTCATATCCACTGCATATACTCTCCAGTCAGAATTACAATCTAATTACATATCGCCTATAATTTATACCTCTAATCCCACAAAAAAAATTCTTTTTTTCTTTTGTTATAAATATTTTACTTACTCTATACTAAGGAAATAGAAACATTAAAGTTAAAAGCTACAAAGTAAAAAGCTACAAACACTATTAATTATAGTAGTTCTGTACCTATGTTAAAGCTTGTTAATGACACGCTATCTATTTTCGCTAAAATTATTAATCTAAATATTTTCAAAGGTGAAAATACGATGTATCACACCTCTCTTCGAGGGAAGCAGTACTTCAATTGCTACCAACTACTGCATAGGTTTGTTTTTTCTTTACCTGTATTTAGTAAAATATTTGAAAATGTATTAAGAAGCGAATGATTCATTATTCGGAAACTTCAGAACTGAAGAGATTCTTTGGATCGAGGAAGTTTGAAGCCTTCATTTCAGTCACTAGCAGCTTGTCCTTCCTTGGCACACTTATGATGATGTTATCCCAATATCTGGGCACTTTCATTACTGCACTAGTGATTTCTCTGCTTTTCTATGGATGCATGTATTATATCCGCCTCCATGTGCGTGTGTCCAGGTTCCAAATAGGTGTGCACGATTTTCAGCTTGTTTCTGCATAGAAACTCCATGAGGATGGCCGATAAAAACAACCACATTTCGGTTTTGGCCACCACAACAATCAGAATAGAGTTGCACATCTGTGATCTTCGCATACGAATTTTCCATCCACTTTAGAACTGTTGAGCCGATTTCTTCGCTTCCCCGACCAACGATTGTCTCATCCCACAATATACAGTGAATTTTGGTTCCTTCATGTTGTTTCATGTATAGCCAGATTGTACACTGTTAGCTGCCTCTTGTAGAATAAATACTAACCAGCTGCAAAAAGGGCATGAGAGGACCTTCTTGAGATCAAAAGATACTGTAGCCACTCCTGCTGTTGTGGCTAAGGCCTGTTTTTTTCTTTTTTTGTGCGTACGCTCTTTTTGTCATCTCATGATGGATGATTTTGCCCTCTTTGATTCGTCCTTTATCATCACCTGCAGCAGTCATCAGTTTGGTTTTGAATTGATCGCATTTCACACATTTGTCGTTCACCGGGTGGTGAAACAAGATTGAAGGACTCACACTTTGATACGTATAGGCAATACATTTCAGAAATGGAGAAGTTGGGGTTCAAGTACTTCTTGATTCCATCACTACAAACGACCAAAGTCCAGTAATAACGTGTGGAATACATAAAACAACCAAACCAATGTTAACATTGGCCCTTCTTCCTCTCAAAAATGAGAAGAGTTCAGTATGAGATTGGTTCATGGTGCTGTGGATTTTTTTTACATTGACCCTTCATGTACTTAACCGCAGAATTATGAGCCCCATGTCTGTTAAACTGACTATTAACTTCAGAATAAATTTAACTTAGATCAAACGCATGTGAGATTATATTTACTTCGAATTTTGCTTGACTTTATGTGGGAAATTTGAAAATTATTAATTCCAAGTAAATGTAATCTTGGTTCAGTTTTAACAAAACCGGACCTAATAATTTTGAACACAATACTTTGTTAACCTAAAATCCAAACAAAATTTTTGTTTAAATTAAATAGGTTTTTTTTAGTGATGATAATGTTTTAACCGAGCAAGAAATGGGACGTTAATAAACGTTATAGGCGTTTATAAACGTCAATAAAATGTTTATGACCTTTACTAAACGTCTCATCTCTTACTGGGTAATTCTGATCCCTAACGTGTACAAAAATATTCTATATAGTTATTTCACTTTTTCTTTGTATTATTTACCTACGCTTCTCGTAGATCAGCGAAGTTAAGAAACATTAGGTCTGATTAGTAATTACATGGCTGAACGTTGTCTGCCAGATAATGCAGTGACGAATCCCACGTAAAGTATGTCCCCTCCTCATTTGACCTTTGTCGTTACGAAGTAAGTTAAACAACACCGATACATCATTATCATTAACTTGTATTATTTATTATAATCTGATATACAGGGCGTCCCAAAAAAATGTATACACACTTTAAATATTATAAAGGCAGTGTTTATTAAAACACATTTCATTTTCAAAATGTAATAGAATCTACAGACATTATTTAATTGTTTTGTCAACGCCTGTTTTCAAACTGACGTCCGTTCTGGTCCAGGCACTGCTGATAACGCGAAGCAATGGAATCGCAAACATCACGAAACATTTCGTTTGGTATTTGTGTGCATTCTCGTTCAATGGCTGCTCTCAATTCAGCGACTGTTGCAGGTTTTATAGCGTAGACTTTGTCTTTTAAGTATCCCCATAAAAAAAGTCTAGTGGTGTGAGGTCTGGTGAACGCGGAGGGTATTCTACGAAACCCCTTCGTCCAGTCCACATCCACATCGTGCCAAGTACCATCCAATACTCCATCCACTCTTCGGTCCGGATCATCTTCATTAATAGCATGGACTAATCTTGGAATGTAACTTTTCCATTGACAGCGCTTCAAAATGCGTTGGACAGACGATTCTGAAATTCCTACCTCACGACTCGCTTGCCGCACAGATTTTCTTGGACTTTGGTGATACGTTTCGAGTACTCTTTCTTGCTTTGTGGGGCTTGTCGATGTCCGTGGTCTTCCGGAACGCTTCTTGTGGACATTCTGAACAGTTCCATCGGCCTTCAAACTTATCTCTAATTCGAGTGATGGTAAGTCGCGTTGGTGGATCTGTTTGAAACTCCCTCTAAACTGTCTTACACTTCAACTGCGTTTTCACACTTCCAGTAGCATTTTAGAATGAATTTCCTTTGTTCAAAGCTTAGTCTGACTGCCATTATTAATTCTAATGGGTTTAACTTGGAAAGAAAGAAACATCAATTGAGCTATCAGCTGTTAAAGTGTGTATACATTTTTTTGGGACGCCCTGTATATATATTATTATATATAATATATACCGGTGTGTGTATATATATATATATATATGAAAATAACCACGAAGGAAAAAGGAAACACAGAATGGTGCTAAAGCGCATTAGACGAAAGCGCTTGAGCACCATTCTGTGTTTCCTTTTTCCTTCGTGATTATTTTCATCATAAATATTATTCGTGTTACTTTCGTGAAATAATTTATATTTATATATATATATATATGATGCCAAGCCACAGGGAAAAAGAAAAATGATTTCAAGGGCTTTCGTGTATTCAGAAGTACACCTCGTCAGGGATACACGAATACACGAAAGGCCTTGGAATCATTTTTCTTTTTCCCTGTGGGTTGGCATCATTCATTCATTTCACGTATTTAATTGTGAAATTCATTCCATATATATATATATATATATATATATATATAATGTAAAGAACGACGCTTGTGCAGAAGAGTGTTCCGCACAAGATGAAGAGGGAGAACGAGCAAATGAAAAATGAGCTACCTCCCATTAATCGAACCCGGGATCATCTAATTGTCGGTCGGATATGTTAACCACTACACGAAGGACCCCGATTAGTCAGTACTCGTAATTCTCCTACATACGAGCGGAATCAAATGCCCTGAGGGGGCACTTTCGCATGACGTACATATATACATTTTAACTGCAAACAACACACAGTATAATTAATGTAAAGAACGACGATTCCTGGGAGGTAGCTCATTTTTCATTTGCTCGTTCTCCCTCCTCATCTTGTGCGGAATACTCTTCTACACAAGCGTCGTTCTTTATATTAATTATACTGTGTTGCTTGCAGTTAAAATGTGTGTGTATATATATATATATATATATATATTTATTTTTAACTGCAAACAACACACAGTGTAATTAATGTCGTTCTTTACATATACAGGGTGTCCCAGGAGGAAATGTCAGTATATATACTTGCATCTGAAGGCATGTAAGTTATTATTACATAAATATACATATAGTCGTCTATTAACAGTGGGCCCTATAATAATGTAATTATAAAGTTAAAACGTAGATTGTTTGCGGCTCACCATTTGACTTTTCATTAATTAAGGAGATTAGTAAGCTTCGTAGGATTTTCCTGTAATTAACAAAACAAGTATGTAATGAAAGTCACAAATAAAAGAATTGAGCGAATGCAAGATCACAGAATAAATTATATTTTAATTGAATGACTGACTGATTATAAATGTGCAGCACCTTATTCGATGAATTACAAACAATTGCACGCGAATAAATATCAGTGTTTACGCTTGAAAAGGAGTAACAAAATGGGCCTGGGCGTAGGGTCTGTTAAATGGTCGTTACATGATGGAGGCTAGCGTATGACTAAGGTGATTTCAAATGAGGGCTTGTCTCATAGTCGAAAATGAGGGAAGGCTTCAAGCGTGAGATCTCTCCAGATGTTAACCGGTCAGCACTTAAGAGAATTGTATGCCTAGATAAGAATTCTTGTGAGATCTGCGTCAATGAATGCCTGCAGGTGTCTGCTTGTAAGAGTCCCTGAAGGAATGCTGACAAAGGTGAAAATGTTGCTACAGCTATATATATATATATATATATGAATAAAACCACGAAGGAAAGGAAACACAGAATGGTGCTCAAGCGCTTTCGTCTAATGACATCCTCAGGAAAACTGAAGTACATAAAGAGTTACAGCCTATATATAGGTTCTAAAATATATATTATATATATATATATATATATATATATTATATATATATATATATAATAAACGGAGAAGAAATTTTTTTTTTTTAAATAAAGGATTGTGGGGAGGATATACAAATTTGTAAGGAAAAACTACCGATTTTAGCACTTTGCCCGAATCCAACACAAGATCAAATGAATTGTTTCCAACCAATGTTATAGTTAATTAAAAAAAATAATAATAAATTGAAAAATAAAAATAAAACTTGTAAGAGGAGCATACAAATTTATACTGGAAATCTGCCCAGGTTTTAGCACTCTGCCCTTCTTGTCTAAGTCCAATATATAATAAAAATAAATTGAAAAATAAAAATTATTAGAGAAATATACAAGTTTACCAAAGGTTTAGCACTCTACCCTTCTTGTCTAAATCCGTTCTGAACGAATTCAAAACAATGGGATCGAGTTGAAAAAGACCTTTGCTTATGTTGAAGTTATTGTAAGTTGGATAATGGCAGACTCAAGAATATTTCTATTAACAATGTTGCTAGAGTGAAACAAAACTGAAGCATTATTCCAATTAATACAGTGGGATAACTATGACAAATGGACAAAAAGGGCACTGGACGACTGTCCCGTTCTAACGGAATATTGATGCTGTTTTACACGTGTGTGAAAATCCTTTCCCGTCTGACCTTTGTAAAAGGAATCACATTGTTTACAACCAATTTTATAGATAATGCCTGAATTATTGGTAGAGCTATTTTTTACTGATATTTTTCACAATATTGTTATATGAAAATGCTACATTAATATCCAAAAGTTTAAGTACATTAGCAATGCCTAAAAAGCCGGGAAAAATGGAAGTACTAAAATATTCTTTGACAAAGTACGAGTGTTATTATTCACACGATAGAAGGTTCGTTTCGCCTTGTTGAGACAAGATTCCATAAACGTTGGTGGGTAACACAGATCACTTCCAATACCGTTGATTTTTTCCAATTCAGCATCGATGTATTCCGGACTGGCGATCCTAAGGACGCGGAGAAACACTGAAGAAAAAAATGGCCTTCTTAGTGGGGGTGTCATGTCCCGAGTAAAAGTGTACGTAGGACAAATTGTTTGTTTTTTCCGATAGATACTAAACTTAAAACCTGGGTTTTCCCTATGTACACGCACATCCAAAAACGGGATTGAGTTGTTTTGTTCCACTTCTAAATTATCTATAAAATTGGTTGTAAACAATGTGATTCGTTTTAAATAGGTCAGACGGGAAAGGATTTTCACACACGTGTAAAACAGCATCAATATTCCGTTAAAACGGGACAGTCGTCCAGTGCCCTTTTTGTCCATTTGTCATAGTTATCCCACTGTATTAATTGGAATAATGCTTCATTTTTGTTTCACTCTAGCAACATTGTTAATAGAAATATTCTTGAGTCTGCCATTATCCAACTTACAAATAACTTCAACATAAGGTCTTTTTCAACTCGATCCCGTTGTTTTGAATTCGTTCAGAACGGATTTAGACAAGAATGGTAGAGTGCTAAACCTTTGGTAAACTTGTATACTAGGGTGGAGCGAAAAATACTGTTTTTCTAGTATGAAGTTCTAATAGTGATTAAAAGTTGCATTTAGTGGACGAAATATGCCTGCCAAAATATGAGTTAATTTGTTTAAAATGTTCAGCTGCCACCAGGGGGCTAAATTTAACACAATTTTGTGTAAAAATGAAAAAAATGCTTCTATTTTAGGTTTGTCAAACTATTATAAAATTTTATCTTAGAATTATCTAATAGGTTGATTAAGATTCTTAAATAATAGGAATTCGTTTTGTATAAATGCCTTTTCATATGCTTAATATCTTCAGCTGCCACAAGAGAGCTGAAGTTAACACAATTTAGAGTAACTGAGTCATGTTGAGACTACATTGAATGTTGTAGGGGAGGGTTTGGGGGGGTTGTGGGGGAGGGTTTTGGTGTGAAGGAATTTCTTTCTGTGAGTCATTAGAACAGTGTGTTAACACTTGTCTTCTTAGGTAGTAGGCCTAGTCGCTCAGTTGATCGGAGAGTTTTTTAATATGATCGGAATATTATAAAACTTTATTTTAAAGTGATTTATATAGAAATAATATTGATTTTATTATAAAATGCTTGTTATAATGTATTATATAATTTTAGTTTATTTATATATATATATATACTTATAAAATATATTATATATATTAATTATATAATGTTTTGATGTTACAGGATATTATTGTGATTGTGAATTTTTCTTAAAAATATTATGGCATCAAATACTAAATATAAACATTTCACTAGAGAACATATGAAGTGTGCCATATTTGAAGTACCTTGTGAGATGAGTGATATGCAACTAACAACTTATAACTGCATTATGAAAGATTACCTGCTCACAAAACATTTAGTGAAGGAGCAGATGAATAACAAGGAGCCTTCATTTTCTGAAATAGCAGAGGCAGTTTCCAAAAAAGTAGAAAATATTTGGAAGAAGGCCTCTTTGCCAATAGTTTCACATACACGCGTTTTACAGATGATGCGAGTGTACCATGATAAATACAGGTCCTTATTAAAGCCATACAAGTCACGCAAGGATCAGCCTAAGTACAAAAATCAGCTTGAAGAATTTGAAAACTCTTCAAAATGCACTTTGTTTGACATCTGCACCTGCAAATGTAAGGAGTTTAGGAGATGCTCATGTGAAAAGAGTAAGAAAGTCCCTCCAAAAGAGCAGGATTTTTTAAATGACCAACGAACACGCAGAATAATGGTGATAGGAAGCATTGACATAGCACACACAAGACGATTACAAGCAAGAGAACATCGAAAGAAAGGAAATGAAAAAGCACGTCTGGAATCCTCACAAACAACTAGTGCTGCTATAACCAATACGTCCAACTTACAAATCGAAACAGAGACAAGTGAACTTCAACAACTAGAAGAGATATCTGAAGATAATGAGGAAGATACAACCTCGACTCAATATGTAATGTCAGAACAACAGATGCGTGAGCCACTGCCTTCATTAGCAATTACTTGTGATAGATTTAAAATGTCGGACAGAGCTGGGGCTGCTGTTGCTTCTGCAGTATTGGCAGATCTTAAAATTGTTACTCCGAAGACAAAGGGAATATTATAGACAGAAGTAAGCTAAGACGTGAAAGACAAAACAGAGAAAGGAACTACAACAAATAGGAGAGCCAAAAACCATGCGGGGATTATACTTTGATGGCAGAAAGGATAAAACATGATTCAAGTCCAGGAGAGTGATGGCTCTAACCACCAAAGAACCAAACGCGAAGAGCATATCAGCATAATATCTGAACCACACTCTCTGTACTTTGCACATGTGACACCTTCCAGTGGCAAAGCTAAATACATTTGCACAGCGCTAGTGAATTGCTTGAAAGAAAGGAATGTTGATATAGGGAACATCGTTGCAGTTGGCTGGAAGAAGCCTTTAATAAGCCATTGCAGTGGCTGATATGCCTTTTACACCTTAATGAACTTCCATTGCGCCATCTGTTTCATCACTTGATGGTACCACTACTGGACCAAGAGCATTTTCAGGAGAAATTGGCCGAGCACTTTCAGACTGTGAAAAGCTTCCCATAGTTAACTTCAAACCCATTGAAATTCAAGAGGACATGTGTGAAGTTGATGTAGATGACATAAGTACTGACCAGAAATACCTTCTTGAAATTCACAAGGCTATATCAAGTGGAACATTCTCAAAGAGTCTTAGTCATAAGAGTCCAGGCAATATATCACATTCAAGGTGGCTCACCACAGCAAACAGGACTCTACGGTTATATGCAAGCACAGAGAATCCTTCAGGCAATTTACAAGAATTAGCTACTTTCATTGTTAGGGTATACGCACCAATGTGGTTTCAGATAAAGCGTAAACCATTATGCCAATATGGTGCTAAACATATGTGGCATATGATTGCAAGAAGCCGGTATCTCCGTGAAGAGCTTAGGAGAGTACATGACTCAGTCATTCAGCGAAATGCATATTACGCAAATCAAGAAAACATTCTCATTGCAATGATAGCTGATGAAAGGGAGCATGTGCGTCAGTTGGGATTTAGGCGTATCATAAAAGCAAGGGCATGCATTCAAGAAAGAGATGTTATCAGGTATTTTAAGGTGCCAGAAATAAATTTTTATGCCAAAGACTATACAGATCTCATTATGTGGCAAGATTTTCAGATAGCAGAACCACCGATAACCAAAGGAGTTTCTCTTGATGATATTGAATCATGCATCAAACATGGTACTACTCTTCATTCAGAATTATTTCAGTTTCCATGTCATACACAAGCCGTAGAGAGATGCGTCAAGCTCGTTACAGACGCTGCTGGATCAGTCTGCGGACCTACAAACAGAGACGGTTGGATTCGTGCTACATTAGAATCAAGGAAAAAACAGCCAAAATTTGACACAAAAGCAAATTACTAAATAGTCTTCAGCAAGAACCCTTTCTAGAGGGAGGTTGGTTGGGGAAACGGTGGTAACTCCGCTAAGGCACGAAATAACGTTTCTTAACTGTCTCAAGTCAGTATAAAGGAGGAGAGACATCCTAATTTATTACTGTTCCCTTTTACAAGTAAATACAGAATCATACTTAATTGTCATTTTTAAGTTAACTTCAGCCCTCTTGTGGCAGCTGAAGATATTAACCATATGAAAAGGCATTTTTACAAAACAAATTCTTATCATTTAAGAATCTTAATCAAACTATTACATAATTCTAAGATAAAACTTTATAATAGTTTGATAAACCTAAAATAGAAGCATTTTTTTCCTTTTTACCCAAAATTGTGTTAAATTTAGCCCCCTGGTGGCAGCTGAAAATATTAAACAAATGAACTCATATTTTGGCAGGTATATATCGTCCACTAAATGCAACTTTTGATCTCTATTAGAACGTCATACTAGAAAAAAAGTATTTTTCGCTCCACCCTATTGTATACATCTCTAATAATTTTTATTTTTCAATTTATTTTTATATATATCGGACTTAGACAAGAAGGGCAGAGTGCTAAAACCTGGGCAGATTTCCAGTATAAATTTGTATGCTCCTCTTACAAGTTTTATTTTTATTTTTCAATTTATTATTAGATTTTTTTAATTAACTATAACATTGGTTGGAAACAATTCATTTGATCTTATGTTGGATTCGGGCAAAGTGCTAAAATCGGTAGTTTTTCCTTACAAATTTGTATGCTCCTCCCACAATCCTTTATTTATTTATTTTTCTTCTCCGTTTATTGTATATATATATTTTTTTTTTTTTTGTAACCTATATATAGGCTGTAACTCTTCATGTACAGTACTTCAGTGTTCCTGAAGATGTCATTAAACGAAAGCGCTTGAGCACCATTCTGTTTCCTTTCCTTCGTGGTTTTATTCATCATAAATATTTTTCACGTGTTACTTTCGTAACACAGGGTGGCGCAAGAGTCAGGAGTCAAAGGAGCCAGAGAGAATGGATCATTTCCATTCTATGGCCGCTACTATTTTTAAATAAAATTCCTTTTTAATTAAAACTTTATAATTTATAATTTATGCAATGATGACCCTTTGACTCCTGACTTTTGTGCTACTCACTCGAATTAGCGCAAGTCAAGAGTCAAGGTCATCATTGCATAAATTATAAATTCTTTAACTAACAAATTATAAATTATAAGTTGTAAATTATAAATTATAGTTTTGTAACTGAAAAAGTAATTTTTATTTAAAAATATGTAGTGGCGGCCATAGAACGGAAAAGATCCATTAGATCTGACTCCTTTGAATCCTGACTTTGGCGTCACCCTGTATATATATCTATATATAAAATATTCTGTTTGTAAAGTTTTACAGTATTTTGTAATTCATAAAATGGATCAACGTAAACTGACTTTGATATATTTGTTGTTGAATTTTTAGTTTGATCATGGAAGAAAGAAAAAAAAAAGTTCCTAAAATGATGAATATAAAAATATCTCTTTCCATGTTTGTCTATCATTTATTTTTATTTATTTATGCGTTCGATAGACATATTTTATCACCGATTGATTGATTTATAAGTATGTATGTATATATTTCTTTTTATACAGTGCTATTATTGCACTTAAGTACAGTATTTATATAAATGCGTCATGCCAAGGCAAGAAAAGCAAAAAAGTCAAGCACCACGAAAGCTTCACTGAGTTTGAAAGGATTTTTTTTTTTAGGATTCAGCGTGGTTCCTCGGGTTAAAAGGCTGGTGACTTTTATACAATGAGACGCGGGTTCGAGTCTCACTGGTTCCCAGTAAACCACTTCATTGTCATTTCCTTTTGTGCGTATTTCTTAATGATACTGCGCAATCTGAATGGGTGTACGAGAAAAGTGGCGCTTTGTGAAATTGTGAAGACTTTGCTTTCTGTCTATGCCAGTGTTTCCCAAAGAGGGTGCGGCCGGGTTTAGTGGTGGGAGAAGGTAGAGTACTGGATACTGAACGGTGGAAGACTAAAATCCTCCTGGGTACCACGAAAGAAGAATAGTTGGTATCGGGATGCCTTCAGCCAGAAAAGATGGGAACCAATGATCTATACTTCATCTATAAATATTATTCTAAAACATATATATATATATATATATAGCTTACATTCACATTAAACATGTGAACTTCTTTATTTTGAAATAACTCGCAAGTAAAAGTGAAACATCTTTTCCGAGTATTTTTGAGTTTATTTCAACTTCCCTGAAGAGGAGTTGAAATAAACTCGAAAATACTCGAAGTGGCTGTTTCACTTTTTTCTCCGAAATATGTGTGTGTGTGTGTGTGTGTGTGTGTGTGTGTGTGTGTGTGTGTGTGTGTGTGTTTGTATCGTGTATATATCAAAAGTTATTAAAATTTAAAAAGTTCCACAAAGACTTTGTAATCACTCAAAAGGTTTTCCATTTTTTCTTTCTGGTTTTTTTCTTTTTTCTTTTTTTTTGGGGTGAGGTTATTCAACCTTCAACTCTAGGGTCTTCGTTAAATTTTATTTCGTTTGAGTTTACAAATAAGTTTATTTCGCTGTTGCGTATATATATATATATATATATATATATATATACAGTCATTAATGTCTAAGTTGGTCGGACATTTATGCAAAATTTCGTCCGTAGCAATTTTTTTTCCGAGTCGGTCGAGCAGGTTCTGTATTTTATATTTTCAAATTTTTAATCACTTTAGCTTGTGTTAAAGTAATGGATAAAGTGGGGTCCGTGGGAGTGTGTGGGGGGGGGGGTCTCTAGGAAAGTTAAGAGAAAGCTTTTTTTAACCGTACGAAACGATGATTTTCTTCGAATTTCAGCCGCGTTTCGATTTTAATTAAAAAAAAATTCGACGTCAAATAAGTCGTCTTTTATGCTTCTTCATATTTTACACATCCTCTGATTTGTTTTAGGTTAGGTTACACTAGGTTAGGTTGAATTAATGAGTAAATCTAACCTAATTTAGCGTCACCTAACCTCAAAAAAATAGATCGTACAAGAAAATCCGACTTATTTACAAAGTTCTACCTAATTGGTAAAACATGTGTCTTGCTTTGGCGCTTCTCGGGGTTATATATATATATATATATATATATATATATATATATATATATGCACTAAAATCACAAAATAACACGTGACCTTATTAATCAGCAAACAACCACAGGGAAAGGAAACACAAAGTCCGAGCGCTTTCGTGATATATTCACATTATCAAGGAGGAACAGAAAATAGGATTTTCTGTTCCTCCTTGATAATGTGAATATATCACGAAAGCGCTCGGACTTTGTGTTTCCTTTTCCTGTGGTTGTTTGCTGATATATATATATATATATTATATATATATATATATATATATATATATATATATATATATATATATATATATACTGGGTGATCCAGATAAATGGGACCATAAAAAAAAGCCAAATATTCTTAATACCTTTCATAAAAAATATATATCATTCGAAAGAGTAGAGTTACAAGTTTATTATGAAATATTTATTTTTTTAAAATGACTCCTTTCAAATGTGCTCCATTAGTTGCCAAGCATTCAGTGTTCTCGCTTGTAAGTTCTGCATCACTTTTGCAAGAGTGTGCGGTGGTATGGCCTGTATCTCATTTGTGATGGCGGCCTTCAATTCTTGCAAGGTCGTTGGGTTATTTCTGTAGACCCTACTCTTTAAATATCCCCAGAGATAATAATCTAAGGGAGAAAAATCCGGAGACCTTGCGGGCCATTCAACGTCTCCAAATCTTGAGATTAACTCGCCTGGAAACGTTTGACGCAAAACTGCCATGCAGTTCCTCGTGGTATGGCAGGTAGCTCCGTCTTGTTGGAACCAGTGGTTTTCTAGACAAAGATCTCTTAATTTAGGAATAAGGAAATCGGTCAACATTTTTTCGTAGCGATCACCATTTACAGTGACCGTGTTTCGGTGGAATCCTCGAAAAGTACGGCCCTATGATCTGAGATGCAGTAAGACCACACCAAACAGTTACACGCTGACTAAGCAACGGGACTTCGGTAATATTCAATGGATTTTCTGTTGCCCAGAAACGACAATTTTGTTTGTTTACAGTTCCATTCAAGTGAAAATGGGCTTCGTCTGACATAATCAAAGTTGCTAGAAAATTGGTGGTGTCATTTACCTTCTGTTGGATCCATTGACAGAATTGTCGTCTTCGTGCGAAATCTCCATCGTTTAGTTGTTGCACTGTTTGAATTTTATATGGAAAGAGCATTAAATTTTGCTTGAATATACGGTGTGTTGTTCCATATCCAACTCCTAACAGCTGAGAAGCACGTCTGATGCTTTGTTAGGATTATCCTGTACAATTTCATGAGTTCTGTTAATGATCTCGTCTATCCTTGCTGTGCGCACTCTTCCAGTTGGTTTTCTTTTTCCAATGCTGCCAGTTAGGGAAAAATTTCTGACACACCGACGGATTACTTTCTTAGAAGGTGATTTTGACATCTGAAAATTTGTCTTGAAAGATCTTTGAGCTGAAACTACACTTCTTCCATGCTCATAATAATATTGCTCAGTTATGAAACGCAGCTGTTCCACAGTCCATGCAGTCATCTTGAAGGGTTAGTTTTAACTAACACTTTTATTTTGTTTTGTATCTTATCTTGTCTTGTATTGTCAAAACCTATACAATCCTGTACAAACTTGTAACTATCCTCTTTCGAATGATGCGTATGATTTTATAAAAGGACTTATACTTTAAGAGTTACAGGGGTTTCTTTTGGGTCCCATTTCTCTGGATCACCCTTTTATATATGTGTGTGTGTGTGTGTGTGTGTGTGTGTGTGTTTAAAAAAATAACTGAACAGTAAATTACCATGAATGCAAGGCAATGTATTCCAAGATATTCCTTTTGAGGTTTCATTAGATATACAGTCGGATGAATTGCAGCCTACTTCACAACGAAACCAACGTGTTTATTTCTGCCTGAAGTTGAGAAGACACCGCTTTCAAAAATTGTTTAAACTTTCAATTGATTTTTTTTTGTTATGTTTATATTATATTGTAATTTATACAATTTTCATTTATAGTAATTATTGTCATATCTTTTAAGCCAGTTCTCAGTTTGTTCTAGAACTAGGCTGACCATACGTACCGTTTTGAACGGGACAGTACCGTTTTGTTTATATATCCTGGTCGTCCCGTCGTTTTAATAAAAATGTCAATTTTGTCCCGTTTTTAATAAAAACTATAAATATACTTTAATATTGGTCAATCATAAATTATTATTCATAACCTATAAGACTTTTGTAATATTTCTCAAGGAAATATGGTCAGCCTATCTCAGCCTCAGGCAGAGCTGGGCACTTGCGGTTTTTTTTTGCGGTACTGCGGTACTGCGGTACTACCGTGTTGGTCGGTACCGCGGAAAGTACCGCGGGAAATTTGAATGCGGTAGCGGTACTGCTGTACTTTCAGCGATCCTTTGCGGTACTGCGTTATGCGTACCGGTTTGGTAGTGCGTAGTAGTAGTACCGCAGTACCGCAGTACCGCAAAAAAACGCGCAAAAAAACGCAAGTGCCCAGCTCTGCCTGAGTATCTAGAACACTAGAATACATGGTGTGTGTGTGTGTGTGTGTGTGTGTGTATATATATATAATATATATATATATATAGTGTTATTTTCAACATAATTATAAGGACATTCAGACAAATTATTTTGCCTTTCCATGCAAATTCTTGCAACACATTCGCTATTCATTTCACTAAAATGGCTACGTGATGGTCGATATCGTAACACCGCTTCCCGTCGATCAGCGAAGTTAAGTGGTATTTGGTCTGGAGAGCAGTTGGATTGGAGATTGTGACCGTCCTCTGCGTCCAGATTAGGTAACGACTCGCAGTTCAGATCCCATTTAAAGCAGCAGATCCCGTCCGTTATATGACCTGAAATTGCGAAGGAGATTAAACAACGTTATTGTTACTTACTTTCACTATGAATGCATACAACCACGCCCGTAACCAGGGAGGGTCGGGGGGTCGAACAACCCCCTTTGACAGGAAAGGTCCACTTTTCTAACCATAGTTATAACTTATGATTTGATATTATAGTATACATATCATCATTTGGTAAATAAACACTTGCATTTTTTTTTAGCATTTTTTTCAAAACTTCACAAACTACTCTAAACTACTCTAAACTTAACTACTCTAAACCCCCTCCGCAGTGACTAGATCGTTGCACCAAAAAGTCCGCCTTTCTACAATTTCGACCCCCCCACCTTGTGAAGTTTTGGCTACGGGACTGTAAAACGCAAACATTCAGCGAATCTTCCACTGTCTCTTTCATAATTCCCTGAACGCGCCTTAAACTCTTTTTCCTTTTATATGAATGTAGAATCCTCTTAGGATTTATTTTCATTCAGGTTTCTCAATCAAGTGTTTATCGCAATCA
The DNA here is from genome assembly GCA_023014485.1 of Bathynomus jamesi. Taxonomy (NCBI): domain Eukaryota; kingdom Metazoa; phylum Arthropoda; class Malacostraca; order Isopoda; family Cirolanidae; genus Bathynomus; species Bathynomus jamesi. The sequence continues at coordinate 256,411 of JAJOZX010002344.1, forward strand.
CTCGATCTCAATCCCTCTAAATCCCCTTTTCTGATCTTCATCCATCTGATGCGTCATCTTTATATATTTACGTTATCATATAAATGTATGCAACATGCACGTACTTCAAATATATATACAGTGTGTGTGTGTGTGTGTGTGTGTATATACAGGGCGTCCCAAAAAAATGTATACACACTTTAACAGCTGATAGCTCAATTGATGTTTCTTTCTTTCCAAGTTAAACCCATTAGAATTAATAATGGCAGTCAGACTAAGCTTTGAACAAAGGAAATTCATTCTAAAATGCTACTGGAAGTGTGAAAACGCAGTTGAAGTGCAAAGACAGTTTAGGAGGGAGTTTCAAACAGATCCACCAACGCGACTTACCATCACTCGAATTAGAGATAAGTTTGAAGCCGATGGAACTGTTCAGAATGTCCACAAGAAGCGTTCCGGAAGACCACGGACATCGACAAGCCCCACAAAGCAAGAAAGAGTACTGGAAACGTATCACCAAAGTCCAAGAAAATCTGTGCGGCAAGCGAGTCGTGAGGTAGGAATTTCAGAATCGTCTGTCCAACGCATTTTGAAGCGCTGTCAATGGAAAAGTTACATTCCAAGATTAGTCCATGCTATTAATGAAGATGATCCGGACCGAAGAGTGGAGTATTGCGAGTGGTACTTGGCACGATGTGGATGTGGATTGGACGAAGGGTTTCGTAGAATACCCTCCGCGTTCACCAGACCTCACACCACTAGACTTTTTTTTTATGGGGATACTTAAAAGACAAAGTCTACGCTATAAAACCTGCAACAGTCGCTGAATTGAGAGCAGCCATTGAACGAGAATGCACACAAATACCAAACGAAATGTTTCGTGATGTTTGCGATTCCATTGCTTCGTGTTATCAGCAGTGCCTGGACCAGAACGGACGTCAGTTTGAAAACAGGCGTTGACAAAACAATTAAATAATGTCTGTAGATTCTATTACATTTTGAAAATTAAATGTATTGTAATAAACACTGCCTTTATAAGTATTTAAAGTGTGTATACATTTTTTTGGGACGCCCTGTATATATATATATATATAATTTCTACTTTGCTCGGATTTCGTGTTATCTGTGTAACCAATACATCGGCGAAAATTAATATCCCAGATTTTCTTCAACGAGTTATTTTTTTTTTACGTTAGGTTAGGTTAACTCAGGTTAACCTAAACTAACCTAACTGAAAACAAATAACTCGGTGTATAAAACGTGGGTACAATATCATCTGAATTATTTGATTTTCGACCTTTTGGAATTAAAGGCGAAAATCAAATAATTCAGATGATGTTGTACCCACGTTTTATACACTGAGTTAATTTGTTTTTGGTTAGGTTAAAAAAAATAAGTATTGTATATATTTTTATATATGATAAAGACTCGCTTTCTTCAATTTTTTTAGTGGAACATTCCCCCTATCCTAACGAAAGCCTAAATGATTAAATATTTAATTATATATATATATATATATATATATATATATATATATATATATATATATAGATATATATATTAGTGGTGCACCGATTAATCGGTATCGGCACCTGGCATGCCGATATTAGGAAAATACCTGGAATGGCCGATTAATCGGTGCACCACTAATATAGTTTCTACCTCGTGGTTTACGGTCGTTTGTTTCCACTGTGGTAATATCAAAATAACTAGTGTTCATAAATTCAGCGATAAATTCTATCCTACACTAGTGGTGTGTGTGTGTGTGTGTGTGTAAGGTATCAGTGAATATGCGAAAATAATTTATTAAGTGAAGGCCGATGGCATACATCGTTCACAGAGAAAAACAACATAAATTGAAACATAAATTGAAACATAAATTGAAAACAATTTGAACGGAACAACAGAAGAGGAAGAAGACCATAAGCGAAAAGGTCGAGATTTCGCAGACGAAATTCAAGAAGCAGAAAGGATACAGACGAAAGAAAGGGGGGGGGGGTAGAAATAGCAAAAAATACGAACAAATGTGAGAGTTGCTGTATGTAAATCCAGAAAGTTAAATAGAGTTGGATTATGTTTAATGGAATGCGCCGCGTACCACCTCCGCGATTGTAAAAATGAAGTAGACCAGACCACGGCTTTGAAATGTATTCTGTGCGATACATTTAAACATTACGAATGTATAAACTTAGATAAGAAGGACGGGAAAATTATGAATAGAATAAACGACAAATTCATTGGCTTTATGGCTTCGTGTGCGTCAAATGCATTGAGAACAATAGAAAGGTAGTACAAACGGAAATGGAGAATGTTGGAATAGAAGAATCAATTGCAAAAGGTTCACCGACAGAAACCCAGGAAACGTTAGAAAACGCCGACACAAAAGAGAATGGGATTCAGGACACCGAAGAGAACACACTACAGGAAGGTGCAGAGCAGCGGTGTAGTCGTAATTTCTTCAGTGGGGTAACGCAGTAGGGTAACGCTAAAAGTAAAATAAAACCCAGTAGGGTAACGCTAAAAGTAAAATAAAACCAGTAGGGTAACGCTAAAAGTAAAATAAAATCAGTGGGTTAACACCGTTACCTTGCGTTACCCCCGGACTACACCACTGGTGCAGAGGTAACCCTAGACGGAGAAATACCCTCTGCACAGGATAGACACACTATGAATACGCATGAAAACACACCAAAGATTAAAAAATCACCGAGTTGGGAAGAAGTGTTGGTAGAACAAAGGAAAGAAATTGAATCCCATAGGACTCGTAAGGAATCTAAACGACGGACCATATGCGAATATTACAAAACAGGTTCATGCAAATATGGCTCAAAAGTTTTGTCACCCCAAAATATGTTTCTACATGATGAGGAATAGAAGTTGCAGGTACGAAACAAACTGCTACTATTCCCACCCTTCTATGTGCAGACAGTCAATCAGAGAGAAAAAAAATGCCTAAATATGGAGTGCCCGTATTTTCACATTAAAGGTACTCAAAGAATAGACCGAGAAAGAACAACTCACATTCTAAATGAGAGTAATAACAGTGATAATGAAATACATTTTGTTTAGAGGAAATGAGAATGATAAAAGCACAACTGTCCCTTCTAATGAGAAAAGACAGAACTTCGCAGATATATGCACCCCAGCATTACTCACTTTCTATTCAACACCACCCACCGCTAATACAATATCCACAATGGTATCAAGGGCCGCAGCCCCAGTACTCCCAAATGCAGCAACCCAACCATTAACACCAAACAGAAACCGACAACATCGACCAGGAAATCACCATTATCTAGGAAAACTGAGTACGAAGGATAGAAACCCGATAAATTTATTATGCACAAATATACAAGACCTGTATACTGATCATGCAGACCACAAATTACAATACTTACAAAGCTTAGTTCTGGAAACTAGCATAGATATGATATCATATGCCTAACGGAAACATACTTACTGTACATAAATGCGAAAAAGGTTGTGAAAACTGTATCGGGGATATTGAAGTAGCAATACCGGACTACAACATATATAGAGCAGACAGAGTTGCTAGACGAGTTGCGTGACTAGATGCGTGAAAAACATACACATGTGAGGTGAAGGTAAGCAAATCAAACAGCACAATCGAAATTACTATTTTTGAAGTAAAAGAACTGAACCTAACCATTACGAACGTCTGAAGACCACCAAACATCACAAAAAGTGAATTCCACATCGCTACAAATGAAATAGAAAACATGTTAAAATTACTCGAAACCCCAGCAACAAATATCTTAATTTGTGGGGATTTTAATTTTCCATTCATAACATCGAGGAAAAATGACGAAGTTATATATGTTGAGAAGTTTTATGGTAACTTTACAAAAGATGATAGAACCCAGATAATAATGCTGTCAGATATTATTGAACGTCATGCACTTACCCAGGAAAGCTGTGAAGCCACTAGAAAAGAGAAGGCTCGGATTTAATTTTGACAAATAAGTGAGACAGTAATAAATAAAAAGGTAACGTACACAAATTTTTCCAACCATAACCTAATCGATACGCTATTAAAGTTAGCAGCCAGACGTCCAAAACCGCATCCTAGAGAGTCAGAAGGAATATTTGAAGCTCAAATATAAATTCAAAGTACAATGGGGAAGTACAAATGAAGATTTAAAGAAAGTAAATTGGGAATTGCTACTTCACGAGAAGACTCCAGAAGAAGTACTCTATGCATAAGAGAAAATTAAACTAAACCTATATTGCTAAAACATGTTCCGAAGAAACAAAAAAAGAAAACGTTACAAGCTCGAGAGAAAAATCAAGACGCTATTAAGACAACGGAAACAAACTGTAAAAAAAATCTCCACAGGTGCCAGAACTGATGCAAGGAGACTCAAACTAGAAACTATGGAAATAGAAATAGACCTACTATAAATAACAAACATTCATCCATAAGACAAACGAGGAGGAAAACAAGGTAGCATAAAACAAAAAATAACCCAAAATATTTGAACATGTTTGCGAAAAGAAAAAAATGCAGTGCAAACAAAGTACTGGTCAGTTGATAGATGGGGTGACCGAATATGCAAATGACCCAGAAAAAATGAGCGAAGTGCTTAAGGAACAATTTAACTCTGTGTTTGACACCTCTAAGTTCGAGAAGAAAGTAGAAAATCCCGGTGAATTTTTTGACATTGATGCAAATCAGTCAAGAACAAGTTCGGGCTCGAACCTGTTGACGGACTTAGAGTTCTCGGAAGGAGATGTAATTAAGGCTCTATTACAAATGCGAGAAAATTCGACACCAGGGAGCAGAGATGGAGACTCGAGTCCCTATTTTTTTTTTACTTTCGACTTGACTCGGACTTGGATGTAATTTAACTTGACCTGAGACTTTGCCTCTTCTAACTTGCGACTTGGATGAAATGACTAGTTTTTTCCCAATTACGTCAAAAGTTGTTTTCCCAATTATGTCAAAACTCATATAAATTTAAAATTTACTTTATTTTCACACAAAATATAAATGACTCCAAGATGGATGCACGCTGTGGAGAATATTCTTTTATTTACGTGTAATTACAAAAATTTAACAAATATCAGAACTTTGCAAAAAACTTCACTTTTTTCTACGTGAAGGTCAAAATATGATAATAAAAACCCACTCTTCTGTATCCACCCGAAGAGGATGCCAGTGGGCATCGAAACTGTTGTGGAAATAAACTCTGTCTATTAGAGTGGGTTTTTATTATCATATCAGAACTTTGAATTGTGTAATAAATACAAACGATTTTTAAATAAGTAAATTTGTTTTTCTGGGATACAGTATAAGAATTTATGTCTGTTGACAATTTCGCCATAATTTTTGTTCATTGGCGAAAATATTCCTGAAGTGGAACATGGAAATATAAACGTGTTTGATTTAATATGAAAAAAATTAATGATGCTGGGCTCTCTATAGAACTGTATTAACTGCGTGCATGGTATATCGCAATTTATTTGCACACAAATTTTCTATAACTGAAACCAGTGATAAAACTGGGAGCCAACTCTTTTTAAGATATTAACTTGCATATATATTGTATATAAACTTAGATAAATATAAAATCTTGAGTTCCTGTATTCATTCGTTACTTTCTTGTATGTACTCTATTACAGTGGCATTCTCTCATAAATAAAGAAAAGGAATTGGTAAATGATATTGAAATATTGTGTACTGTTTATACTTTTTATTATCCAATTTTAATTGCATTTCTGGCACAAATAGTGCGATTTAACAAGATTTAACTTTTACATATGTCATCACTCCACATATCTTGCATCTATCTTTCATTTCCACATTGACTTAAGACTTAACTTGAGACTCGCAAAAAAAGGCACGAGGCTCGACTTGCCCCTCGCCTCGCGCTTAAAGAATCGTAACTTGACTTGAGACTCGCGCTTAAGGACTCGCAACTTGACTCGGACTCGATAAAAATGACTTGAAAACAAGTCTGACAGGGAGTGTCACGTTTCTGAAGAAATGTAAAGAGAGTATTGCCAAGCCGCTATACTAACTATGGAGAAAATCACTCGATACGGGACAAATTCCACTCCCATTAAAGAACGTGAATATTGCCCCCTAATTTAAAGGAAGTAACATAGCAATGCCTAAGAATTATCGGGCAGTAGCTCTCACCTCCCACTTTATAAATTGCTTTGAACGTATAATTACGGGCAAAACTATTTACTACCTACAAGAAAAGAATTTATGCAATCCAAACCAACATGGCTTTAGGGCTGGAAGATCATGCCTATCGCAGCTGTTAGACCAGCAAGAGAAAATATTAGAAACATTGTGTCGAGGACAAAACATAGATGTAATATATACTGACTTTGCTAAAGCCTTCAATAAATGTGATCATGGAATTATAGCACACAAACTTAAGAATAAAGGAATTACTGGAAAGCTGAGAAGATGGATCTTTAATTTTATGACTCAAAGAACACAAAGAGTAGTAGTAAATAGAGTTAAATCTGAAGTCTCAGAAGTCATGAGATTTGTCCAACAAGGTACAGTACAAGCTCCCTTGTCGTTCATAATAATGATTGCAGACACTGATGCAGATATTGATGACAGTATTGTATCATGTTTCGCAAATGACACAAAAATATGCGAGGAAATATCGAACAAAGGTGAGCTAAAAAAATTACAAAACGAGATTCAAATATTATTCAAGTGAGCAGAAGACAACAATAGGAAATTTAACGAAGAAAATTTTCAACTTCTAAGATATGGTAATAACGAGGTGCTACGGAATAAAGGGTATAAAACTCTGCAAGCCAAACAGGTAACACCAAACCCACAAGTCAGAGATCTTGGAGTAATAAGGTTGTCGGATGCAGAATTCAGATAGCACTATAACATTAAAATTACAACAGCTAGAAAAATAATGGGAATCATCTGGAGGAGCTTCTATAGCAGACCATGGAATGTATAGGAGATTGTAGACACCACTCGACCAGGTAATTACTCTGGGGGAGGACGTTAGGCAGTAGACGGTGAGTGCGGGCTATGTCGTAGCCAATGTCGTAACACCGCTTCCCATTGATCAGCGAAGTTAAGCGACAATGGGTCAAACAGTAGTTGGATGGGAGACCGTCCGCTGTTGCGAAGGAGGTTAAACAAAACCAATAATAATCAATCAGACGGTGAGTGCTGAAACTCCCGTTTCTCCTGTCACTGACCTCTTCAGCTGATCTTTTTCTGTCTCCTCTACCCTGTGAGCAGTCCAGCATGCTCTCAAACACACACTTTTCTCCCTATTCTTCACTACATATACACGCATCTTACACACTACACAATCTTTTCAAAATTAAAAACACCAACAAAAGGACCTTCATTTTGGCTCTCTTTTTACTCTATGGTTTTGTGGGCATTCGTCCTTGGTCTCTTCTTCCCGCATAAAAAAGAAAAGATAAGCAAACATCATCGTAAAATTATGGAAGAATCTAGTCCTACCAATAATTGAGTATTGCTCAATACTCACAAGTACATACAGAAAACGAGACATTGCGAAGATAGAAACCATACAAAGGATTTTTACATCTAATATACGTACAGTAGAGGAAACGAAAGGTGAAAATCTAGAAACAGGATATATTAAGATGTTTATTCTCTCCGTTTTACATAACTTACAGTTCTGAGGAAAATGCCTTATGTTTCCAGACTTTATGGCCACCCTGTATATATATAAATATACCAATGTTATCGTATATTTAAAAGTCGATTCGCATAAGACCGATTTTCATTTTTAAAAACATGATTTAATTTGACAAACGTAAGATCGAGACTTTCGACATTATACAAGTTCATCAATGTTCATATTGACATTACGCATATCGACATTATGCAGATCGACATTGTTTAGCCACCCTGTTACGTAACAGTATTACTAATTTCTGACTATATTTTGTACGGATAATTCAAATAAGTATTTACGCTTAAAATGAGTTGAAAGACGATAAAATAACTCGGTACAGAGGAAAGAAAATTAGTTGAAAAATTTAATTCAATTTTTTTTTTTTTTCCTTTTCTCTTTTTTCCCCACCAATAGAAGAGAAATGTCTCCAGTTGCCTCAGAAACATTTTCCTCCACTCTTATTTTTTATTTTTTTTATTTTTTTTTTTATTTTATTTTTTTTTTTTTTTTTTTTTTAAGTTTAAAAATCTGAAGGGGGAAAAAAAAATTCTTTACGCTGAAACGTAAATTAAATTACTGTTTCCTGACTTCATTTTAAAAATGAACTTAAACTTCTCAGTTCGATATATATATATATATATATATATATTATAATGGAAAAAAGGAGGGGCTAAAGGTGAATGCCAGCAAAAACGTCCCCCTCCATAGAGGAAGAAGAGAGCCAAAATCAAGGTTCAAGGTTTTGAAATGCCTGGACGCTCTGCGTTTGAAAGATTGGAGGTCAGAGATAGAGGGAAAGATGGAGTGAGGAAGATCGTTCCAGAGTTGACCGGTTGAGTAGATGAACCCTTGAAGAGATTAACCTTTGCTCCAGTGAGTTGGCCAGAAAAGGGATGAGAATGTGTCGAAAGTTTGGTACTGCGTGTTCTCCTTAAAGGAGGAAGCACGCAGTTAGAGAGTTTAGAAGAGCGGTGTTCGTTATAATAGCGAGGGTAAAGAGAGAGTGAGGCAACATTGCGGCGAAGGGAAATTGATAAGATCACAAGCCTTTGATTTTACCCGGTTAAGTAGAGCTGTGTGGGTTGAGCCACTCCACATATGAGAAGCGTACTCCATACAGGGGTGGACAAGGCCCCTGTACAGAGCCAGCAACTGAATAGGGTTGAAGAAATTGCATAGCCGGTACAGCAAACCTAACCTCTTAGAAACTGTTTTTGGGGAGAGAGTAAATGTAATCTTTCCAGGAAAGATCACGAGAAAAGGAAACCCCAAGAATGTTAAAAGAAGAGGAAGGAGTGAGTTGTGTATTATCGAAAATAAGGGATAGTCGTGTGGAATATTGTGACGAGTAGACAGATGAAGGGCGTGAGTTGAGATAATGAAAGCCACAAGGTTTTCTCTGCCGCAATCAGAGATAGTAGAAAGATAAGAGGTCAGGTGCATCATAGCCGTCTTACGCAAAGTATGTAGTAACTGTTGAGAGGGACGTTTCGTGAAGCGGGTGGAGAAGTGAAGAGTGGAATCATCGGCATTGGAGTGGATAGGACAGGAAGTGCGACTTAATAGATCATTGATAAATAAAAGAAACGAGTGGATGACAGGACAAAGCCTTGAGGATCACCACTATTAATAGCTTTACGAGAAGAACAGTAACCACCTACAACCGCAGCGATAGATCGGTCAGAAAGGAAATCAATAAGGTCTAGGCATATCCCAAAAATTGAGATGATCTTAATTTGTTTGAAAGATTTAGCTAATAGCGTTTCAATCCTATACTACTGGAAACTGTAATGTTCAACCATTGTAGATAAAGAACTTGGTTTCACTAATAATTTGTTTCTGGTAATTCATAGGTCTAGTCCAGGGGTGCTCAAACTTTTTCGCAGGCGGCCATATTTTCCAAATGCTGGAACACAGGCGGGCACACATAAAAAATATTATGATAAAAAATACATAAAACACGTATAAAAATATTATTAGCTGGTTTTAATTGCAATATTCTTTCTATTAACCGGTCTCTTGAACCTTATCTGGCGGTTATTCATAGGCACACCGAAATGGCTTCGCGGGCATAAATGTGTCCGCGTGCACACTTTCGAACACCCCTGGTCTCTCCCAAACTCTAAAAGAAACTCGAATCTACACACCCGAATCTGTTTCTTGATCCCGTTTAGTGCAACCCAGCGAGTGTAATGACACTTTTCTTTAATTTGGTACTCTTTCAGTATCGTATTTTCACTGTTTCTCAAAATGTCTTTTGGGGGAAACACCCCTTCGTATATCCTTTGCACTTCAATGATTGTGAGATAACTTTACTTTTGTATTACCTGTAATTTCTGAGTCTTTATTCAAAGTTTTGGTTTATCGGTATGTTTACTGAATTTGTCCTTGTCTTTTTGTGGCTGTTAGTGATACTGCATGTGCTTTTAACTTGTCAAGAGTTATGATTTATTGATTAAAGAAATCTGAAAATCTTGGAAACACAATCTGACCTCATATAATATATATATATATATAATATAATATATATATATATATATTATATATATATATATATATATATATAGGGTGTCCCAGAAGTCTGGACTCATAGGGAAAATAAAGTGAAACAAACAGTTCTAATGTCAGTTTTACATATTTCAGGAAAGAAAATACCCTGATGGCTCAGTATACCACTCAAGAGAAGGTGGAGCTGGTATTGCTACATATTTCCTGAAAAAAGCCAGTGGGAGGCATGTTCGTGAAATAACTGACATGCCTCCCTCTGGCTTTTTCTGGAAAAGTGTAGCAATACCAGTTCCACCTTCTCTTGATGGGTATACTGAGCCATCAGGGTATTTTCTTTCCTGAAATACGTAAGACTGACATTAGAAATGTGTTTGTTTCACTTTAAAAATATAATGTATATTTTTCCTATAAGTCCAGACTTCTGGGACACGCTGTATATCAGCATGCTACACGCATTCGTTCGCTCTCCTTTTTTCAAAATTTTTATTATTTTATCCCTCAATTGTCTCTCAGCCTCAAATAAGGCGCTTATTGTTTTTGACTTGAAGACAACTTTTTGAGAATGTTTCCATGGCGACCAGACGTCACACAGTACCCTCGAGGCATCCAGCTCAATTTGACTCCTTCAAAGTCTTTTCAATCCTTGCTTGGCAGTCACCAAGATGCCACATTCATTTAGCAGGCCTACGTTGGCCACATTTATTACTTGAACTTGAATAACTTAAAATTAATTTAATCTCGAGTTCTTACGTTTTGTTAATATCATAAGTTAACTAAAATGCATTTAATTATAGGGCTACAGTCAGTAGACCAATATATATATATATATATATATATATATATATATATATAATTATATCCGCGCCTCGGTGGTGTAGTGGTTAGCGTCACTGACTGCGAATCCATCGGCCTCGGATTCGAGACCCGACGGCAGCCGGCGCGCAGCAAAACCAGCTGTTCATCCTTCCACACAATAAAGAAAGTGGTTGGTAGGTAAATGGGTACCCTAGGTGGCCTAGTGGTTAAGATGCTGGGCTGCTGATGGGGCGTGGTTCGAATTCCACGTTAAACTGTAGGTCTAAGGTGGAGTGAAAAGCTTGACCTTCGTCAGAATGAACAATTCGGGCGGAAGCTAACCAAAGGTTTTATATATATATATATATATATATATATATATATATATATAACAAACCAAACCAAAGGTTATATATATATATATATATATATATATATATATATATATGATGAAAATAACCACGAAACACAGAATCGTGCTCAAGCGCTTTCGTCTAGTGACATCCTCAGGAACTCTTGTTCCTGAGGATTCCTGAGTGCTCCTGAGGATGTCATTAGACGAAAGCGCTTGAACACCATTTTGTGTTTTCTTTTTCTTCGTCGTTATTTTCATCATAAATATTATTCATGTGTTACTTTCGTGAAATAATGTTCATTATATATATATATATATATAATATATATATATATATATATAATATATATATATATATGATAGTTACCACTTTTTCTTTGATTATTCAATCCGACGCGAATGCAACGAGTCTTTTGCTTATACTGAGGTTCTGGATATAGTAGGATAGGTGTAGCTGTAACCCTTAGATCCTGTCCCAAAGCTGGATTCTATCTGCTCTGCAGATAGCTATTAGCTGGTGAGGGAAGTTATATTTTTGGGGCCTCTTTGCGAGTGACCCGTTGCCTACGTCGGGCTAATATCATGAAAACAAAAAACTATAGTGTTTGTCATTTATCATTACTTATTCGGACTATAGTGGATTTAATTTTCCCAGAAGAGTTCCTTGTTCCATGCACGGTCTGTGTGTATTATGAAAAAACCTCAGGGAACCATTCTAAGTTCAATCCCATATATATATATATATATATATACATTCAACTGCAAAGAACACGCAGTATAAATAACGTAAAGAACGACGCTTGTATAGGAGATATTCCGCGCAAGAATATCTCCTATACAACCGTCGTTCTTTACGATATAATATATATATATATATATATATATATATATATATATAATATTATTAGTGGTGGATCGGATGTCAGTTTTTCAACATCTGTGAATGCGGATGCGGATGCGGATATTTAGGTAATCTATCAATATAATATAGAATTATGAATATAGACATAATTTTTCAAATTTCGTGATATTACTATTATGGCAGGCAATGCATAAGAATTAAAATTAATATTAATGTTTTCATTATGATAAAAATAATAACTTTCTCAAGAGTTTCAGCCACAAAAAATTCAATGAAACAAGTTTCATTCAATTTTCTGTGTTACCAGCTATTTAGATTTTGAGGTTTATATATTTGTTTGTTCATTAATAATTAATACTTTACATGAAATGTGCATGACTGGGCCTTATAAGCTACTTTATAAGCTAATTTAATTGTAGATTGCATAATTTATTAGAGGTAATATCCGCATAACATCCACAGTCAGAAGTGCGGATGCGGATGTTAAGAATGATGCGGATGCGGATATCCTGTCTACCACTAATATATATGCCCAAGTTGATCGAACATTTGTGCAAATTTTGTCCGTGACCATTTTTTACTGATTAGGTTGAACAGGTTATATATTTTATACTTTCAAATTTTTAATCACTTTCGCTTGTATTAAAGTAGGGAGGGAGGGGGAGGGTTCTATAAGAAAGTTCAGAGAAAGTATATTTTTTTTTACCGTATACAATGATTATTTTTTTGAATTTTTCCTGCGTAGGATTTTAACTAAAAAAAAAAAAAAAACGTAAAATGAGTCGTATTTGTGCTTCCTCATATTTTACATCTCCTCTGACTTGTTTTAGGTTGGATTAACCTAACCTAACTTAATCTAACGTAATCTAATCTCAAAAAAGTAGGTTGTAGAGAAAACTCCGACTTATTTACAAAGTTCTACGTAACTGGTAAAAAAAGGTGGCTACTATTGACGCTACTTCGAGATTTAGGCATATATAATATACATATATATATATATATATATATATATACACGAGGGATGGTACGAAAGTAATGCCTCTTATTGTATTTACGAACTGAAAAATAATAGGCATTCTTTTGTACCGACAATCGTATATATATATAATTATAATATATATATTTATATTATTATATTATATATATATATATATATATATATATATATATATACATATTTTTTCACTATATTCGCTTATATTTGTCTCGTATGTATGCATATTCCCTGTAATTTTCACTGCAATTTGAATTGTGTTTAATGAGCAATAAAATAAGAGGCATTTCTTCCGTACCGACAATCATATATATAGGGTATATGTATATATACACACTTTATATATATATACGTATTCGTATATAAAATATGGTATCTATCTATCGATTTTCTACATCAAAAGTGAAGTCGTGCATGGAGGTTTGCCAGAGTGAATAGTATAAAGGCTGTGCTAAAGCAATATCTGACGATCTACCTGACCCACTTTGCATAATATTAACTCGCTCTCATATTCAAATTTCCCATTTTAAAATATTTTTGCCCTTTTGTAGGTCTTTAACTATATAATAAATCTGCGTTTTTTTCCATCCCAGCCAATCGCTCGGTGTGAAAATGTTGAAAAGATAAATTCAAAAATGATTTTTAAAATTGTTGTGTGTGTGTGTGTGTGTGTGTGTGTATCATTTTTTATCCGAGTTGTTCAGAATTGGAAATCTATTTCAGGACGAGATTACTTTGGAAGGATTTGTTGGAATAGAAAGTGTATTTAGTTTTTTTTTTTTCAAATGATTAAATTTTAATACTCCGTCAGTTCTTAATAACTTTTTTCTCGTAACGTGTTTCTCTAAATTTCTTGCTTACCAATTTTCGTTCTGAAGACCCAATAAGACGCCATCCTGAATAAGGAATTTTGCGTGAAAAGGATGTATTTTTTGTTAGTTTTTATTATAATTGGCGGAAATGCGGTTCAGATGAATATACCGATAGTATATATGTACAGAATAACTTAGAGCAGAGATTCTCAAACTTTTTCTTGGAGAGGATCCTCTTTTTGAGTAATACCACTTTGGCCCCGACCCTATAGTAAAAACATTCCTAGAAATTGTAACAGTAATGATACAGTGTGTTCATTTTATCAGTTAACCCAAAGAAATTCAAATAAAAAACTAAATAAAAAAATTACTGTATTTCAGAAATGCCTAAAACGTTGTGATATGTGAAACAATCAAATATTTTATACTGTACATCACTCGCGATAAGTTTGAAAAGAGGAAAAAAATTTATAAGACAAAAAATACCTTCATTGATAAAGTAGTAACAGTAATAAAAAACTAAAAGTAATACAATGTCTTGTACAAACAGCAAATTTACTGTATTTGTGTGTGTGTGTGTGTGTGTGTGTGTGTGTGGTTTTCGAAATATAAGGAGAGAATGTTCTATCTGATAAATCGCCTGTTGTGAAACGTGTTGTTGTCGATTGTAAACAGCCCGGGGCATGCCCCCTGCGTACGATGTAATGCGACCTGTACCTAAGCCTCGTTAATATAGCGAATCTCGACGTGCTTCGCAATGTGGCTGCAAGCTGCTCCTGTCGCTGAATAAGAGTACGAGCATCTTGGCACTTTCTGAAAAAAGAGTGACTCCTTTCTTCTGTCTTTTATTTAATCTATCTATCATATATATCTATCTAATATATATATATATAGGGTATCCCATAAGTCCGGTCTCATAGCAAAATTTATTTTATCAAGCTTTTTCGTAAGGGATGTAAATCGCTTCTATATTGGCCATTGCGTGTTATTCTACCTGCAACAACAAAAAGAAAAAAGTCCCAAAACAAGACATCAATATGAACATTTGTTTCAGTTCTAACGTACTACTTTTGCAAATTTAATTTAAAATAAATTTTCCTTATGAGACCGCACTTATGGGACACCCTATATATATATATATATATATAATAATAATAAACAGGAACACCAGAGAAAATACAAACATCCTTCAAGGTTTAATAATACCAACGTTTCGGAATGCACTAATTCCATCTTCAGGGCTAAAACAATAAAATTCCAAATCACATACAAAATACAAATTGCTTAATAACAATTTAAAATAAACTTAAAAAATTATAAAAAGTAGCTAAGAAAATGTAAAACATTAAAACTAAAAGGTAAATAAATGTGAAGTTAAAAAGTTAAAATTATAAAAAAGTAAAAGCATTAAAACTGAAATGTAAATAAAATAAACTAGTACCTTAACCAAAACATAGGAGATCTATCGATGATTCGTCAGAATTTAGGTCTGGTTTTAGTTTATAAATAAACAAAGACTCCATAATTTTAAGTTTAAGGTCAGAGCTTCCGGCAGCAAGTACGGTGAAATTAGACTGTGAAATTGGGT
The DNA here is from genome assembly GCA_023014485.1 of Bathynomus jamesi. NCBI lineage: Eukaryota > Metazoa > Arthropoda > Malacostraca > Isopoda > Cirolanidae > Bathynomus > Bathynomus jamesi. The sequence continues at coordinate 271,971 of JAJOZX010002344.1, forward strand.
GGTTATTGTTGTGCGAGTGATTACGTATGAGAGAATTAGGTGGTTTGCCAAGGGGTAAATTTGTACGGACCGATTTACCAAGATGTTCGTAAATACGAGATTTTAAATGTCTTTTAGTTTTACCTATATATGACCCCATACAGTGGTCACACTTGTATTGATAAACTATAGATGACTTAAGAAGTGTAGGAATAACATCCTTGTATTTAAATAAATGGTAAATCGATTTAGACGGGGTGAATATAATTTTTATACACAGTTGTGGGTAGAATTCCTTGAGCAATTTTAAAAGTTTGTTTCTAATGTTAAAACTTGAGGTTCCCATATAGGGCAAAGTGAAATACAGGATATCTTTGGGGACTGTAATTAAGTCTCTAGTTGTAGGGCTTATTAGTCTATTTAAGGTTCTGCCTATTGTAGTCTCCACCAGTCTAGAAGGGAAATTATTCTTGGCAAGGAGTTTTCGGATGAAATCTAGTTCATCGTGTAGTTTGAAGTAATCAGAACAGATATTGAAAGCTCTATTGGTC
>JAJOZX010002344.1:277500-285000 GCA_023014485.1 Bathynomus jamesi
TGTCGCCATTACTGTGCTGGCCTTCCGCTTCTTGGACGATCTTTTTATCAAGCTCCCTGTTTCCAAAAGTTTGACCTTCCAGTATCGAAGAGTGGTTGCATTTGTTGATGGTTTATTATATTTTTCTTGAAATAAAAGCAAACTTTTCTCACAATAATTATAAGAAATAGCCCACAACACAAAATACATTTTTCTTCATTACTGTATTCTATCCTTACTCACATGGCGCTGACTGGGGCTAGGGTCTACAAAACTCACACATTGGCAATCGGCTCGCCCTGAGCCTCGCGAATAATACTGTCGTTCTACTACGTATAAATAAAGCCGCAAGTTTTTTATAATTTCATTTCCTCCCTCCTTTCCTTCAGTAACTGTAAATAAACAACTGCAATATACTCGTGTGTGTGTGTGTGTGTGTAATATATATATATTATATATATATATATATATATATATATATATATATATATATATATATATATATTAGTAGAAAGGGCAGATGGGGAAACCACATCCATAACAAATATAATTAAAATTCAAAACTTTAAATTAAAGTGCAATCCATATCAACAGTTTCTTTTTCTTATTCTTATTTGGCTCGATTTCCTTCTCCTTTTATTCAAGGCTGGTTTAATCATTTATATAATTACAGTGTTTATTTTTCCCTTTCTTTTGACAATTCCTTTGATTAATTAAACCCATACGTCCAAAATTTCTCATTTATTTTCTGTGTGTATATATATATATATATATATATATATATATATATATGATGTCTCAGGGATCTGGACCGATAAGCCATTAGGGTTATTTATTAATTTTGTGTTCCAAAATCAGTGTGAGAGAACTAAGAAACATTCAGAGAAGCGTACGTGCAACAACTGTTATGTGTATGCAAGTTAATGGCATGCAGCAATTTGAACAATTGTCAAAATAAAATTAAAAAGTTAATTCTGCCAAAAAGTTCAGACTTCTGAGATAGCCTATATATATATATATATATATATATATATATATATATATATATATACAAAACGACATTGAAACATTATTCAAGTGGGCAGAAGATAACAGTACGAAAATTCAACGAAGAAAGGTTCCAACTTCTAAGATATGGTAATAACAAGGTACGACAGAATAAAGGGTACAAACTTTGCAAGCAAACAGATAACACCAAATCCACAGGTCAGGGATCTTGGAGTAATTATGTCATCGGATACAGAATTCAGAGAGCACTATAAAAGCAAAATTACAACGGCTAGAAAAATAATGGAATGATCTGGAGGAGTTCCGCAGCACAAAAGCAAACATCATGCTCAAATTATGGAAGAGTCTAGTCCTACCGATAATTGAGTATTGCTCAGTACTCACAAGCCCATACAGAAACGAGACATTGTGAACATTGAAGATAGAGAGGATAGAGGAAACAAAAGGTCAAAACAACAAAATGGAACTTTTTCCCCTCCTCCGAATGAAGTTGTGTGATTCCACTGTACGTTTTTACGCTGTTTACGAATTTGAAAACAAAGTTTTTCTATCACCCACCAATTTTGAAGAAAATGCAAAGGAAAATTGACAGATTACATTTTTGGTATATTTAATCGTATAAAAAAGAAGAGCACCTTACCTAAAATGTTTTTGCAGCTGATTTTCGCTTATAACTAGTACTTGGGGCTTCTCTTATAAGTGTCCAACAGTAGTCGGCCAACATACTGGGGCTATATTTTCCTTGGTACTTTTCCATGGTTCATATATCCTGATGAAATCTTTCACCATGCTCATCGCTGACAGCGCCCAGGTTTGATGGGAAGAAGTCCAGGTGGAAGTGCAAGAAATGCATTTTCAAAGACACGTTACACCCCATGGCCTGGTAAGCACTAAGCATTTGCTCCACCACCAGGAAAATATAATTTTTTGATTTGACGCTGCCGAGGAAATTCGTAGTCACTTCTTTAAAAGCTTTCCATGCTGTTCCGTCAACCTCATTCAAAGACTCATCAAATGCAGTGTCTTTCATCACTTCTCTGATCTGTGGGCCCACAAAAATGGCTTCTTTGATTTTTGCTTCGCTGATTCTAGGGAACTTCTGTTTTAGATATAAAAATCCAGGTTTGTCTTTATTCATCGCTTTTACAAAATTTTTCATGAAATCGAGTTTGATATGGAGAGATGGCAAGAAAACTTTTGCTGGATCTACTAGGGGTTGATGGGCAACATTTTTCTGTCCTGGAACCAAATTTTTCGAAATGGCTACTCTTTCTGTGTATAATGACTCCCTTTAGCTCGGCTGTCCCACTCGCAAAGGAAACGAGAAACTTTGTGTATTCTAACTGTAAGCCAAGAAGTGCAATCACTTTTAGATCACCACAGATATGCCACGAGTGTTTATCATAGTCAATATGTTTCAAAAGTAACTGCATATTGTCATATGATTCCTTCATATGAATTTTATGTGCAGTCGGAACCGAAGGATAGACATTACCGTCGTACAGTAGTTCAGCTTTCAAACTCAACTTCGATGAATCGACAAAAAGCCTCCATTCCTAAGGATTGTGCTCTTGACCAAGTGCCTCCATGAGAGCGTTCACATCATTACAATACACTAAATCACTTTCCATAAAGAAAAAACGATGTGAAGCGTATCTGACGCTTACGAAATGATGATATTTTTACAGTATTTTGTAAGAGATTCCAACCTTTTAATCTAGAACCTAAGAGCTCAGCCTAATTTTTAGATGAAGATCATTTAATTCTGACTGAGAAATTAAATGAGGTTCATCCAATGAAGGTGGTTGAAATTGTGTATCCATGTCATCTTGTCTGTCCAAAGGTTCATTACGAGATTCATCATCAGGTTCATCATCAGCTAAAGTCCATGTCTTTGGTGGTTTTGGTTCTGGCAAATCGTCACAATGTGAAAGTAAATTGACAGTAAATTAGGATATTGAATCGCATGTTTAGTAGCAATCAGTCGAATGGTCTCTTGTATTATAATACAAACTGAGGAAGGCTATCTCGATCTCAAAGGATTTTAAATTGCAAATTCCTCAAGCACTGTGGGTGACAGAAAAAATCTGTTTTCATTTTCGTAATCAGCGTAAAAATGAACATAAGAATCACCCACACTTATCAAAAGGAGAAAAACTTTGTTGAACAACGTTACTGGTCTCGACTACACTCCCTGAAACTTTACCCTCTGGAAAGAAGACACGAGCGGTACACAATAATATACATATGGAAAATACTCGAGGGTTTTGTCTCTAACCTTAGAAATGAAATACAAACAAACTGGAATGAGAGAAGAGACAGATTCTGTTCAGTCCCAGCTGCGGTGGGGCAGGGGGCCATGAAAACGAAGCTGGAAAATACCCTCAGAATACGAGGCCCAAAGCTTTTTAATATCCTGCCAAAGGGAAGTGAAGAACCTCCAGCACACCGACCTGAATAATTTCAAGAACCAGCATGACAGATTCCTGTGCGAAGTCTCTGACTAGCCATGCATGGCTGGCTACGAGGGCAGGAGTTGATCAGAAGCCAATTTCTCCTTCACCAAATCCCGCAAATGATGCAAGATGCTGCAGAGGGGTCGACCGCAGATCGATCTTGAACCGTCGTCCAAACCCTCATAAGGAAACAACGTATACCTCGTTGAACGTTGGTCTCTCTTCACACGAAAGTCAAGCTGGTGGCCTCTAGACCTGGCTTGGTGGAGGAGAGAGTTGCTATCTTGCGCTCTCCGCCGCACATAGCCAAGTACACCCGGACCATCTGTTACCGTCTTTTATTCGCAATAGCCAGGTCAAGTATCTCTTGTACAACCCTTAGTTTCAATAATTGTAACACTTCGGCAGGATCCTTTCCTTTGTTACAGTGAATTTAGATGTGCTGAGAGATAATCAAACATCAACTGGCACAGCACCGCTAATCTAATGTGGACCACTGCGATAACTTCCTTATTATTATTACCAGCACCATCGGGAGTCGAACCCCTGAACTCGGAATCCACTTCGTTTATAGGGAAACAGTGTTATCCACTGAGCAAAGGCGCTAGTCATCTAAAAGAGAAACTGTAGTGAAGATAAAAATATCCAAAGGAGCAGTTCAAGAAACCCTACAGCTGATTTAGAGAAATGACAGTTCAGCTACTCGTGACAAACGACTTCGGCCTACAGTAACTACCGCAAGAATGGATCGCATTATTCAGTACCGTCTTTAGCAAATCACTGAGACAGTTCCGGAAATATGTACAGTCATTCACTAGAATCATGAAATTGTTGTAAGTCCGTCCCTGTAAACCTTCAGGAACTTGGGCTACAAGGAAAACTCGCTATAAGGAAGCCGTATGTTGGTAATGTAGATAACAAAAAGAAGTCAATTTGCAGTAAACATCAAACTGGAGTGATTAATGGAAGAATGCTCTGCACAGTCGTGACACCAAAACTGAACATTTTGGAAAATGAAAAGCTTAGATTTATGAAACAACATAGTCGTAAGAAGAGTGTCTGGCTGTGTCAGTAAGTCTGTGAAAACTAATGTTGGTTCTACTCGTTCTTCATTTCAGCTGGCTTTTGGTGACCTTATGAATATCGAGAATATGAGTAAGATGCACTGCCACAGAATTTTGGTTGGCATATATATATATATATGACGTTGTAATAGGAGAGGTCATAACCGGTACACACAACGGCCATGATGAATTTGAATTTGGAGCACAAAGTCGTTTTCTTCCCGGAAAATGAACCTACGCATGCGCAAAGAAACTCTCACAATCCTCTCACACCTCACGGTTGACAAACCATACAATTTCAATCGATTTTAATCGATCCAAAAATTTATTATATTTCCGTTAATATCAATTTGCACAAGAAATACCATAGAAGAAAATAGATTCAGATTTAAATTCTACATAAGAAAAACCTATTGGCATCCCAAAGTCCAGGTCATGGGCATAAAACGAATATTAACCCCATTCTGCCCATACGCCTATTTCAGGTTATGAGTATCTTGCAGGGTATTACCAAACAAATAGGGGATCAAAGTACTGCCGAGGCTTTCGTATGTGGTTCACTGCTTCATCAGTCATCACCAGGGGCGCCGAGAGGGTGGGGAAGCCGGGATAAATCCCCGGGGCCCGGACCTCTAGGGGGCCCGGAAAGAGGGGGGATAAAATCTAAAAATATTGATAAAGCAATTGATTAAATAACAGAGGAAATATAATTAATGAACATACATTTTATAGAGATTATTATAATCAAACTGAAACAGGTAAAATATTATCTGCGGTCCACCAATGCCCAAGACCGACTGACAGATCTGGGAACCATTGTGATTGAAAGCCAGTTAGCCCGTACTTTAAATCTCATCAGAATCATTTACCACTTTGCTAAAGAGAAGGCAAAGTACACTTCTAATTATGAAAATCCTGCAGTAAACAATTGTCTTGCCTGCATGGACTGGTACTGCATTTGTAAATTGTATGGTGATAGAATTAATATAATTGATTAAAAAAAAAATGGTCATTTTCCTCTGAGTTGTTTAGTCATACTGTATGTTTTGAATAGTGACTTGGACATATAATCAGTTTGCTCATTATGTACACAAAAACATTCATAATAAAATACTGAGTAAACAGGGGAGGCCCATATACCAATCCTTCCCCGGGGCCCGGGGTTGTGTGTTAGGCTCGTCAGAAAAATATCCATATTTGTGGTCAATTTATTGCAATTTTGGTTAGTTTGTATATATATATATATATATATATATATATATATATATATATATATGTTAAACACAGACCGTGCATGGAACAAGGAACTCTTCTGGGAAAATTAAATCCACTATAGTCCGAATAAGTAATGGTCATTTACCATTACTTATTCGGACTATAGTGGATTTAATTTTCCCGAAGAGTTCCTTGTTCCATGCACGGTCTGTGTTTAACATATAATGTTCTCAGGGAACCATTCTGAGTTTGTGTATATATATATATATATATATATATACTGTCTGTGTGTGTGTGTGTATACATGTATATATATATATATATATAAAGTTTGGTTGCTCAATACGAGATTGCATTTGCCCATTCGTTCGTTCGTTCGTATGCTTGTCTTTCGTGTCCACGGCATAACTTTCTGTTCAAAATAAATTGATGAAACTCCATTTACATATGTATCGTCACAAGATTAGGTGAATCGAGTCCTTGAAATAAAGGTCAAGGTCAGAATATAAGCAGGGGCATTCATGTCAGCAATTTTTTCTTCTTGGGCAGTAACGACATATGATGAGGGGAAAATAGGATTGAAGGGAAAATAGGGTTGAAGGACTTGAGGGGAAAATTGGGTTGGGGAAGTTTTTGAGGATATTTTTATTTAGTTAGTTGATATATATACGAGGAGTGATCAAAAAGTATCGATAATTTTATTGCTCCGGACAAATGAATGCAAATAAGAAATAACCGTTTACATATGTGAGTCTTCCTGCCCTCTGGCATCTGCAGTCTGAAGCAAAATCTGCTACCATGAGTCAGTAGTTGGTTGGAGCGCTTAAAAGGAGGGTGTGTTTTTGCAGCACGTATAAATCTCTGAAATGGAACAACGCGCGTTCGAAGACGAACGAAATTATTAAAACAGCTTTTAGAAATGATGCTCTCAGTGTAGCTAACGTTTACAAATGGCACAAAAAGTTTAAAAATGGGGAAACATTTGCTCGTACCAGAAATCGAATCTGTTGGACATTTTCATCCGTACGAGAAGTGGAAGGGCAGCCACTGCGTTCCTTGTCTTCAAGCGATGTTTCTCCATTTTTAAACTCTTTGTGCCATTTGTAAACGTTAGCTACACTGAGAGCATCATTTCAAAAAGCTGTTTTAATCATTTCGTTCGTCTCCGAACGCGCGTTGTTCCATTTCAGAGATTTATGCGTACGGTACTGCAAAAACACCCCCCCCCCTTTTAAGCGCTCCAACCAACTATTGACTCATGGTAGCAGATTTTGCTTCAGACTGCAGACGCCAGAGGGCAGGAGGCCTCGCATATGTAAACGGTTATTTCTTATTTGCATTCATTTGTCCGTAGCAATAAAATTATCGATACTTTTTGATCATTTTTCGTGTGTGTATATATATATATATATATATATATATATAAATCTTGTTAGAAGATCAAGATTTTGCTCTCAAATCATTTAGACCACAACTTTCCTTCGGCAGTGGAATGTATTTTGACACTATTTATCATACCTTCAAAGTAAACGTTTTCAAATTCCTAAAGTACAAAAAACAAGACCATACCATAACTTAATGTACTGCTGTTTTCTTGCAGTGGGAATCGTTACTGAATATAATCAGAAAAAAAAATAACCAGAAACTGTAGACATGTCCCATAAAGAAAAGCCGAGAAAACATGAATGAAATATCATTCATAACAAAAGCATAATTTAACTGTCATATATAAATTATTTATTAAATTACAGTAGTATAGATAATATTAATGTATAACT
>JAJOZX010002344.1:290000-330000 GCA_023014485.1 Bathynomus jamesi
TCTTCAGCTAACTTCTTTCCGACTCTCTCTCTCTCTCTCTCTCTCTCTCTCTCTCTCTCTCTCTCTCTCTCTCTGACATTTTGTCCTTTTTTTTATTTCCGATTCATCTCCCTTTTAGTGGTTCTTCCCTTTAGGTCGCCGCTCCTCTCCCTTTTAGTCGCCACTGCTCTCCCAACTTCCTTCGCGAGGACATAACGGAGAACCATCACAGGGGGATAAAGAGCCCGTTTTTCTCCCTCCTCCAATAGAGTCGGAGGCGGGCAGCGGCACACAAAGGAAGGCATAACTCGACTCTTTCTGACTTCTATTACCTATGCAGTTCGTATTTAGAGACTGGCATTCAAAACGAGAAATTTACTTTTAAATTGTTGAAATATGAGCCTTTAAATGGGCATTCGGGCTAAATGCTTGAAATTATTTCACTTATACCAGTTTGGAATCGGGTTTTATTCGGCGAATGGCTTATATTACTCTATTTATATACTACGGATGTTGCTGTCTATATACACACACGCGCGTGTGTGTGTGTGTATGTGTGTATATATATATATATTTTGTGTGTGTGTGTGTGTGTGTGTGTGTGTGTGTGTGTGTAAAGAGAGAGAGAGAAAAAACTAAAGTGTGTTAACAGCAATCCTATGTCTGCCAATGAAAGATCAAAGAATTAAAATACAACTGAATTAGAACATTTCCTTTCTCAATTTTGAATTTACTTATGAATAGAAGGATTGGAATAGATTGAAATTTTCAGCCTTGCGAGTTATTCGTAACCATGGTAGCTCTCCCCTTTTTGAAGTTCATTTGAAGCCGCGTATGTGTATACATTCGTGTCCAATTTTAGAAACACTCCGATTCCTGAAATATGTTCTCTTTTTGTATCACAATTTTGCATTCAGTACGAATTAGTTAACAAATGACGTTTGTTATGAAATGGGCGTTCCCTCACGAAGTGAGACACATACTGAAATGCATGAAAAATACAAAATAACTTATTACAGAAATAGTTTTCCCCTCATACTGGCTTAAAACAAGAATAAAAGGCTGGGGGATAATTTGAAAGTAAATTTTGACATTCATCCATATTTTAGTTATTTAAAATGTAAAGCTTATGCATTTTATTATTTTTAAAATTCACTCGTTTTAATATTATATACAGGGTGGTTCAAAAGTCCCTATCTATTTTCCTGAGATAATTCTATGTCTATTTTATTTTCTACAGGCCATAGATGATAAGGGATGTACAGTCCCTTGCACTAGTTCCGCTCCATCCTCTCCGAGATGTGCAGCAACGCAGTCCCTCGTTCTCCCCCACCCTCACTCCCTCCCTCTCCTCCTCTCCCTCTCGCTATCCCCCTCTTGTCCTTCCCCTCTCCTTTCGCTATCCCCCCCCTCTCTCTCTCTCTCTCTCTCTCTCTCTCCCTCCTTGTTATTTTCTTCGATTTACTTTCATTCTTATTTTCCCTTTTCCTTCCTCTTTACCTCATACTAATACATGACCCTTCTCTTTCCCCCCCTCTCACCTGCTCCCCGATTATTACCTTCTCCCATGTCTCTCCTTTCTCCCACCCTATCAACTACTTCTGTCATTTGTGTTTTTGTTTCTTTCCTTGTTACCTTCCCCTCCTAATCCATTCTCTTTCACATAATAACTGACTCACTCATCCATTCACGCATTTAATTTTTAATGAAACTTCCTCTATAAATACTCAAAAATATATTAACAGCTTCCGAAAATGTTCGTGTATATCAATAATCTTGTTTCTCTTTTAAATAATACACCAAAAACGACGATATTACGAGATCAAACCGTCTACATGGAATCGCACAATAGCTGAAATTAATCATCATAATAGAATGTAGAGGAATACAACACTTATTTGTAAGTGTTAATATCGAATCACGATATGACAAAAGGTATTGTATCACGAATGATCCAAAAATTCGAAGGACGCTGTAATTCGGCGTGTCAGATTACGATTTGAATAGCATCTAATTTTAAACTATGATTTGAACCCAGCGACGAAATATATTAAATAATATATAATAATATATATATGTAAAAATTAATGATTCTAACATTCATTTTGCAAATAAAGTCCAAACTCGCATGACACTCTAACTGTATATAAAATGCAAGTTTGGAAATTTTTTTAATTTTCTTTCTATTTTATTTTTGCTAAGTAATTGATGAATTATTTCTTTTTTAAATTACCTAATCATTTTTTAGATTAAGCTTAATCATGTAATCGTGTTAAATCCTGCAATGTTCATTGTTTTATACATTCTCTCTTAGTTGTAAAAGATAAAGTTATAACTTGCCAAAACTCTAAATTAACACTTAATTTTAAATTTTAAGCATTTAATTTTGGCTCACATGTATGTTTAATTTTAATTCATAATAAAATGCATATTTCAATTTCCATTTTTAGTTAACTCGGCAAATCATGAAAACATCAGATCTGTCAATATGTTGTTTAAAAGAAAAATAGGACTTCATCTTCAAATATCTTGTTTATCTGCCAGTATGATGTTACAGCCAAATTTTGTCTTTATCTTCAAATATTTTGTAAAAAAAAAAACAGCCTACTGAGAATAAAAAACAAAATAGATCAACATTAAATAATAATGATGTCACCAAATTATTAGTATATAAACTTGTAATTTTTCAAATAATCATTCTGATTATTCTGATCTGACCTAAAGGCTGAAGTATTATTACCAGTAATATTTTAGAAGCAGTAAAATTCAGGCAGTCAGTCAATTCAGGAATTGACGGCGTGACGGCAGAGTTGCTGAAAGCAGAAAATAAAATAGCCACCTGGCTGAATAGCTTAAACCAGCGAATTCTAGATGGTGGAAACTTACCGGAAGACTGGATAAACAGTTTAATAATACCGATAAATAAGAAGGGGGATAAAGCAATGTGTGGTAATTACAGACCAGTGAGTCTGCTACCACACGCCTACAAGATACTGGCGAAGAATTATCCAGAGGAGAATGCAACAAAAGGAAGAAATTTTGTTAGAAGAGGAACAGGCAGGATTTAGACCAGACAGGGGCACGTCTGATCAAATATTTAATCTACGCCAACTGACAGAGGAAATATGGGAATATGGCAAAGCAGTATACTGTGTTTTTATAGATTTTCGACAGGCCTTTGACTCGGTGTGGAGAAGGGGAATGTACCAGGTTCTGATGCGTTTTGGCTTCGAGGAAAATATTGTTAATTTGATAAAAAGATTGTATGAGAATACCAGAGCAAGAGTGAGGAAGGGAAAAATGACAACTGATGACTTCAGAACTAACCAAGGAGTGATACAGGAATGCCCGTTGTCACCCCATCTCTTCAATCTGTTCCTGGAAATGGTGATGGGGAGGCGCTCGTTGACTACGAAGGAGGAGTGAAAATCGGAGGAGAATACATAAGCAATCTAAGATATGCAGACGATATAGTACTGGTAGCAGAGACAGCGGAAGAAATACAAGAAATTACTACTAGGGTGGAAGAAGCATGCATAAAATACGGGCTAGAGATAAATTTAAATAAAACCAAGACAATGAAGATAGGAAGGACGAGAGAACGGATGGCGGTGGCGCTGGCGTCGGGAATAATAGAGCAGGTAGAGGAGTTTAAATATTTAGGAGTGTGGTTTACACAAAATAGAGATGGGGGACTGGGGTTTAAGAGGGACTGCATTGTTACTACATCTCGGAGATGGTGGAGCGGAACTATTGCAGAGGACTGTACAAGAACGTGTAATGGTAGTAACACTACGTATCCAAGGGAAAAAGTGCAAAAAAATTCGAGAAAAATTTGAAAGAAGATTTCACAAACTAGGACCTACCAACAAAGCAATTCGCGAGCTGGCCAATAAATTTAAAAGAACAGGATCTGTTCATGATGAGGCAACATCTGGACGTCCAGATACCTCTCAAGAAAATGTCGAATTGGTAAGAGATGCCTTTGAAACAAATCCTAGGATGTCAACTCGCACATCATCACGTCGATTGAGCATATCAAAAACGATTGTTCTAAGGATTTTAAAATCAACATTAAAAAAGAAAAGTTACCATATTCAAGTGCTACGTGAGTTACACGAAGAGGATTATCTAAGATGAGCCGCCATATGCACAGAATTGATTGAAAAAATTTGTACCGAAAACCTACTAAACCACATTCTCTTCAGCGATAAGGCGACATTCCACACATGCGGAAAGGTTAATCGACATAATTGCCGTATCTGGGCTAGTGAAAAACCAACGGAGTTCTACAAATGGGAGAGAGATTCTCCCAAAGTTAATGCCTGGTTGGGTATGACAAGATCGAAGATTTACGGACCTTTTTTCTTTGCAGAAGCTACGGTAACAGGGCCAATTTATTTATCTTGTTGTACCTAAATTCCACCCAGCAAATTTCACCCCCGAAAAATCCACCCAGTAAATTCCACCCATAGTAAATTCCACCCATGGTAAATTCCACCCATGGTAAATTCCACGCAAAGGGTTATCAAAAAAGTTTACAGTTTATTAAAGTTTATTAAAAAGTTTATGCAAAATAAAGAAACTGGTAAAATATATAGGTTAGGTCAACTGTACACCCTTGATGATTGGTTAGGTTTAGTTGTGATATTTTCGTTAAAACTAACGAAAATGACGCTAACTCAAAAACAAGTGATTTGCTATAGAAACGATGGTCAAAAACATTCGAATCACCTAAAAACACACCAGAAAAACACTGTCCAGTGATGGAAAACACTGTCCAGCGACTATCAAAAATTGACCTTAGAAAATAACAGTTATAATTGTTAAAATTCTTAAATTTTTTGATGGAATTTACCATGGGTGGAATTTACCATGGGTGGAATTTACTATGGGTGGAATTTACCATGGGTGGAATTTACTATGGGTGGAATTTACTATGGGTGGAATTTACTATGGGTGGAATTTACTGGGTGGATTTTTCGGGGGTGGAATTTACTGGGTGGAATTTACATGGAACCATTTATCTTGACATGCTTCAGCAGTTTCTTGAACCCCAGCTTCGTTCAGATGACATTCTCAACACTGTTGTCTTTCAACATGATGGAGTTCCATGTCATTATGCAAACATCGTTCGGGCGTACCTCGATGAGCTCTTACCAAATCGCTGGATTGGACGTGGTAGAAACGGGCCTTGGGCAGCATGAGCTCCGGATTTAACACCTTTAGGCTTCTTTGCGTGGGGCTTTATAAAGTATGAGGTTTACAAAACAAGAGTTACAGACGTGCAGGATGCGAGCCCACATTGTCGCGGCAGTCCCTAAAATAACCCCAGAGATGCTTTAGAATGTGTTCCGCAATACAATGGGCAGATATGAGATCTGCAGAGACATTGATGGTACTCACGTCGAATCTTAGACCTAAGCTTGATAAATAAATATACATCTAATTATGTTACTACATTTTTATCCTAAAATACTATTATTTCAGCAAAATAGATAGTGACTTTGGATCACCCTGTATTATTTTCACTAAATTATTAGTTTTAGGTATATTTTTTAAAATATAGTATCTGAATCAAATACTCTCTTGAATTTATTGCAATTTCGACAAATGCAGTTACAGTTTGCATTAATAATCAATTTTCTATTCATACCACAATAATTTTAAAGTTCATTTTGCTGTTTTACCTCGAGAAAAGGCCATAAATTTATGTAATTATTAGTTATGTAGGTCACATCCGCATCCGCATCCGCGGAACATCCGCACATTTTCTCGCATCCGCATCCGCGTCCGCATCCGCACTTTGGACTGCGGATGTCGTGCGGATGTGGACCGTTGAGATAAAACGTCATTAATAAGCGGAAATTATCAAATTCTACTATATTAATAGAACTAGTTCATTGTGCGCAAAAGTGATGCAAGCGACAAGACGAGAGGCTGTTCTTGTATGAAGTTACTCTCTTGCAACCTACTTAGATCCACGTTACAAAGCTAAGTTATTTTCACCTAGTACATTAGAACGAGTTAAATCATCACTTGGCAAAGCAGTTGAAGAGCTTCAATCTCTTGAATCTGTCGCTTCGCCACCCACCAAAAGAATAAAAGTTTCAGTGACAGAACCAACACCTTCAACGAGCAAATCTATCACAGAATCTGTCTCTCAGTTTCTTGAGTCAAGCAGCAATGACGAGATCTACGCGATGTCAAAAGATGTAGTAAAAATGATCGAGAGCTATCACCAAGAAAAACGCCTGGCTGCATGTGACAATCCTATTAGTTGGTGGAAAAATACGCAGAATATCTATCCATACTTGAGTAAACTTGCAAGGAAACATTTAGCCTGTCCTCCAACAAACGTACCAAGCGAGAGATTATTTAGCAGTGCTGGATTAATATATGATGAAAAGAGAAACATACTGACAGCAGAAAAGGCAGAAAAATTAATGTTCCTTAAGCATAACCTTCCTATAATTAAGTTTGAAGATTAAACGATGAACATCTTAGTTTACTTTATTTTAATTACTCATTTATAAATATGCCTAATAAAACTTTAAACTTAATATAAATAGTTATCAAGCCAATTAAAGATCTCTTTCTATAAGGGTGGAGGTTGGGGAAAGAGGTCGGTGGGGTGCATTTGAGTTGGGTTCACGTCCCGCATCCTGGTAACACAATTATGGTTTCTAATTGTGGCTGAAACTCAACAAAATATAACGAATTTATTTGCAGACGAATTCACTAATTGATTTCTATATTAGTTAGATGCTTGATATTATTTTATATGTTCAGAGAAAAGTACAGCAATTATTGTACAATTAATCAATTATACTACATTATAGCTACAGCTCTCTCTATGTAATAACTTATTATATACGTTAAACACAACAAATCTCGAATATATCCTAAAAAATAACGAAAATGTAGACATCCGCATTCGCGGATGTTGAAATCAAACATCCTCATCCGCATCCGCATCCGCGGATGTGAAAAAAATGACAGCCGCTACATCACTAGTAATTATACCTTTAAATCGTGTGCATTGCTAAATTAATTCCTAATTTACGCAAGCTAAAAATGGGCAGGACACCAAAAACTTATCCAGAGATGCAAGGTCAGGCGAAATTACTTTTAATAGAGGACTTTAGTCACAGAAACCCTCTCGACTTCGAAGTTTTAGAATGAGAGTAATTTAGTCGCAAGAAAGTCAACGAGAAAAACCTTCCTTGTGAAAAGTAGAAGAAGCGCTTCCCTTTTACAAAGAAAAATTCTGATTGGACCGTTGAACAGTGGTGTTACCGTTTTGTTGCCTGGCTGCTCGTTTTACTTGATTTTATGGGTTCGAACAGCAATGTGGTGTTTATAAAACAATTTATTCAATCTACACTCTTAGCTTCATTGAAGAAAAACATGAAAATAAGTCAAATATATTAACACTAACATATAATCTAGGAGTTCTTAACCTTTTTAGGCTGCGATCCAAATTCTCGTCACATGGCTAGCTCGGCGACCAATGCCTTCAAACAGTTCACTCGTTATAGATAATATAATAAATAATAATGGTAAAATGATTAGGGATAACATAAATAAATGATAAATGACAATTTAATGGCCCAAGTTTGGGTCGCGACCTAGAGGTTAAGAACCCCTGATATAATCTACTGTAATAACTTAAATTAACACCAAAACCACAACTTAGCTTAGTAAAAATATATACAAACAGTAAGTCCTGTTCCTTCTTAAATAAAATAAGTTATCACTGTTTTACTTCCACCAAAACGTTTATCACCTTGGACTAGTTCCGGTTGCAATAGTGTCCAAACCATTGTAAATGCCGTAGATGGGCAGGAAAGGGTAGGCTTTGCTTCCAATCCTGCTTTCGACCTCCAAATTTATTACTAAAGCTCAGCCTCGGAATTGAGGCCACAAAACGTTCTGACCGTTCACGTTCAACTCCGGTAGACGAAACAGAATTTCAATTAAACCGGGAATTATTCGGCTCCCCAGCCGAACCTAAACGTTGTCCCAGATTCCAAATTTGAAGCCTGAAGTGACCATAGATGTAGTGCCAACAAATTCAGAAACTTATAAATATCCAACTTTCTTGCAAATTTGTGTAACTTTAAATCTTCCGCTTCTAACACTTATTGTCGAAAAAACAAGCACGAATCATCACAAACTTCCATTACTTTCAAATCATTCACACCAAGCTCTAGTGTAACACTCCGCCTATCGCTCACATTCCACTTTCACAATGATTCTACCATAACACAATCTCACTCTTACAGTGGTTCGAGGTTTTGTTCAGCGACGAGATCCAGGTTATGCAATTTGGCAGGCTCAGCTGTATGTCAGGCATCTACCAATAACGATATCATTCCGAATACTGTACTGCACCCATGAAACACCCTTCAAAGGTGATGGCCTGGCGATATTTTAGTGGTCACGGCAGAGGAAAACTCTGGTTTGGTCCTAAAGATACGAGTGTGACTCCCTCTGTCTATACTAAAACATCCTCAAATAACACGCAGTTCAAGAATAATGCAGATATTCGTGGTCCTAGCAGATAGTGCACCTTGCAAAACAGCTAAAATTGTGAAGGAATGGCTTGTGGAAAAACATATTTCAACTCTGGATTTGCCGGGTAATTCTCCTAACCTCAAGTAGACTGAGAACCTGTAAAAAGTTTTGAAAGCAAAAGTCCCGGACAAGAAGTCAGAATCCCACGAAGATTTTTATTCTACAATAAAAAACAGTTTGGCCCTGAAATTGAGCCAAAAATTTATCATGTCCATGTCTAACAGGACTAAAGTAATCGCTGATGCCAGGGGAGAAGGCCCACTAAATATGAAACCCCCCAATAAAAATGTTAGTCTTTAAAACTTTTTTCGGATTCCAAACTTTTGGCCACGACACAGGGGTATCCTCACTTGTGGTCTGTACTTTCAGTTAAAAGTTGTTTGGGAGATGGTAAGTAATATAGTTTCATAAAAAAACGCTCCTCCCTTTTTCTGATTTAATTTTGCCTTGGTTTTTACCCGTAGCGAAAGGTGGTTTCACATTAAAATTAAATTTAGCTAACTTTTGTCCCTTCCGTATCGCTAATCTGGTTTAAAATCGAGGCCACAAACCAAATGTGTCGTGTGTTTCGAACAAGTATGACGTCGATTCATAAATCGTTATAGGAATCAATTTTTAAAGGTTTTTAAACACTGTCACGGAATTAAACACGTATTGTTTACACTTTTACCCCACAAATGGACTAAATAGTGTAAATTAACTTTTACATAGAAATTTGTTTATATAAAACACGAAAATGTATTAAATTTTGTTGACAATAGAGTAAAACGCCCAACATTCATTACCCAAATCATTTTTCATTTCTTCTGGTTGGTTGATGGTTTAGAATTTACCCTTTTACTAGGCTCAGAAACTTTACTTTAATCTTTATCAGTTCGGTTCAATCTTACCCCTGTTTAGATTCCCCAAATTCCATAACAGAATGAGATCCCCCCTCTTCCGACGAGTTTATCAAACTTTATTCATTTAACTTAATTATAGACCATTATGGGCATCCATTCTGATAAAGATTATTTAGATTGTACGATTAGACTTTGGTTATGATGTCTCAACACACACACACACACACACATATATATATATATATATATATATATATATATATATATATATAACTAGATTTTTATTCATAACTTGCAGAAAGTCTATTAAGATAGCTTTAACCCGTTTTCATCGTTGATCCAATTTATTTGGCGGCGGTTTGGTCTCATAGTTTTATTTCTATTCTATATTCTTTTTTCCGCTCAGATAAAGGGTAAAAAGCGGGGTGTGTATATATATATAAGGTGTCCCATAAGTCCCTTTATCCCTGAACCTTTTTCTACTAAAATAGGGTGAGGGTAAAGGGGTAAAAGGACTTATGGACACTGTGTGTGTGTATGTGTGTATATATATATATGTGTGTGTGTGTGCGTGTGTGTGTGTGTGTGTGTGTTTTGTATATACGTCACATGTTCTGTATATAAATCATGAAATTAATGTTGTTCACTGTATATGTACTGCAAAAAATTTGTGTTTTTAAATTAAATAAAATGCGTTGGAAAAGAATTTCATTTTAATTTCGTTGTTACTTTCAAACGACTGTCTTAGTACTCTGTCCAGTTTTTGTTGTTCTACAGATCTACAGACGCTAAGGCCAACAAAAACCCTAAGATCCACTCTAAGGTTAGCCCGAGAGAAAGGAGAGAGAAGGGGGTTAAAAGAAGAGAATAAGGGGTTAAGCAAGTAGCAAAACCTATCATTCGTGGGTTAACATTCATTCAGAAAAAGAGAAAGAAAGACTCACCATCATCATCCGCAGGCCACTGCCGACAAGTCGGAAAAATAGTAGAAGAGAATAGGAAAGGAGTGAAAGATGAAAAGAAGTAAAATAAGAACGCTTACAAACCATGCAAACACAGTCTTAACTCAAACACTGTCATACCATGCAAACT
This sequence comes from Bathynomus jamesi, assembly GCA_023014485.1. Classification (NCBI taxonomy): domain Eukaryota; kingdom Metazoa; phylum Arthropoda; class Malacostraca; order Isopoda; family Cirolanidae; genus Bathynomus; species Bathynomus jamesi. The sequence goes on from JAJOZX010002344.1 coordinate 300,494, forward strand.
ACAGACATGCAAGTAAAGAGAGGATAAGAAAAGAAAAAAAAGTATGAAGAGTATAACAAAAAGTGGGTTACATGTTGTTGTTGTCGTTGTTGCACTCTTTACAACGCACAGCCACATATAAAAGACATTATTTACTGGAATTGCTTTATATTCCTGAGAGTTTGTGACAGAATTTTTCCAGATGGCAGAATCTTAAATGTCACTTACAGAAAAGAACGCAGAATTAGGATGGACAAGATTTCGCGTGAACAAGATTCGCTTGGTCAAGATTCATGTGGCCAAGATTCACATCAGTGAAATTCAGATGACAGAAAAAAAAAGGAATATTCGCCGAAAACATAAAAAGAAGAAGAAGAACAGCAGAAAAGATTTTTCGCAGTAATTTCAACAAAAAAAAATTATAAGTTAAAATTTGGTACATTGTTTTACTTATTTACTTACTGTAATACTGTAATATATATATATATATATATATATATATATATATATATATATATATATATATATATATATATTATCTCACGAAAGTGTTCAGTGTTCCTGAGGATGTCATTAGACGAAAGCGTTTGAGCACCATTCTGGGTTTCCTTTCCTTCGTGGTTCGTTTCATCATATATATATATATATATATATATATATATATTGTGTGTGTGTGTGTTCGAGCAACGGTTCAGGATCGATCTGCGGTTGACCCCTCTGCAGCATCGCACCTCATTTGCGGGATTTGGTGAAGGAGGGAGTTGCTGTCTGAGCTTCTCCTGCCCTCGTAGCCCAGCCACGCATGGCTGGTCAGGGACTTTGCACAAGAATCTGTCCAGCTGGTTCTTGAAGTTATTCAGGTCGGTGTGCTGGAGATACCTCACTTCTTTTGGTAGGGCAATGAAAAGCTTTGGACCTCGTATTCTGAGGGTATTTTCCACCCTCGTTTTCATGGCCCCCTGTTCCACAGTAGCTGGGACTGTATAAAATCTGCCTCTTTTCTCATATATATATATATATAAGTGGTTGGTAGATAAATGGGTACCCTGGGTGGCCTAGTGGTTAAGACGCTGGGCTGCTGGTGGGGCGTGGTGGGGCGTGGTTCGGATTCCACGTTAAACTGTAGGTCTAAGGTGGAGTGAAAAGCTTGACCTTCGTCAGAATGAACAATTCGGGCGGAAGCTAACCAAAGGTAAGGTTTACCAAAGGTTATATATATATATATATGGGCTGAATTTCACAATTAAACACGTGAAATGAATGAATGATGCAAACCCATAAGGAAAAAGAAAAATGATTCCAAGACCTTTCGCGTATTCAGAAGTACAAAATATATACAACAGGACAGAAAAACAAAAGATTAGCACATGAATTGTCAATTTTATACATTCCCGCACTGTTGTTGAAGTTATCTTTAAAATGGATAAATTCACATTCTAGAACAGTGGTTCCCAACCTTTTCACCACAAAGGACCCCTTTTATTTTTATTTTTTCCCACGGACCCCATGTTTTTGAAAGATTCCGTCTACCAAACAAACTGTTTTTATAACTAATAATTAACTCGTTTTCTCATTTTTCACTATCAACTAAAGGACATATAAGAGAGTATGCAATTAAAATACAGCCTATTAAAAAAAGTATTAATAATTCCAGCCAAGAGTAAGGAAACTTGAAATTTTAGCCTAAGCGCCCTTATCGTGGGTAAATGTACGATTTCCATTGGAGCCTCTCGAAATATTGAAAGCTCACGGACCCCCAGTACTACCTTCGCGGACCCCCAGACCCCAGGTTGGGAACCACTGTTCTAGAATATTCCTTTCAATTATATCTGCGTTTCTAACGAGTGCTTTAGAACTATCCCACTTGATACTATGATTACATCTATACATATGGTTAAACAATGCATTAGAATTATTTGCTGTTCTACACGCATATTAGGGTAAAACAGTATAAATATGCGTGTAGAACAGCAAATAATTCTAATGCATTGTTTAACCATATGTATAGATGTAATCATAGTATCAAATGGGATAGTTCTAAAGCACTCGTTAAAAACGCAGATATAATTGAAAGGAATATTCTAGAATGTGCATTTATCCATTTTAAAAATAATTTCAATAACAGTGCGGGACTGTATAAAATTGACAATATCCTGTTAAAATACCTTTTGCCTCTAATCAACTCTTGTTAATCATGTGCTAATCTTTTTGTTTTTCTGTCCCGTTGTATATATTTTTGTCATCTCTCCTTCTTCCTTCATTCCCTGACGAGGTGTACTTCTGAATACACGAAAGGACTTGGAATCATTTTTATTTTTCCTTGAGGGTTTGCATCATTTATATATATACAGGGTGTCCCATAAGTCCGGTCTCATAGAGAAATTTATTTTAAATTAAATTTACAAAAATAATACATTAGAACTAAAACATGTTTTGTACACGCAATGTACTAATATGGAAGTGAATTACACTCGTGAGGAAAAAGCCTCCGCCTTTTCCTCACAAGTATAACTCACTTATGGCACTTATGGGACACCCTGTGTGTGTGTGTGTGTGTATAACTATATATATATATATATATATATATATATATATATATATGTGTGTGTGTGTGTGTATATATATATATATAATCAACGCTGATTCTAACATTTTTCAGGCAATTTTAGCGATGGTCAATTTTATTTATCTTACAATTCACTCCTGATTCCCTGGAAACAAGCATTTCTCTCTCTCTCTCTCTCTCTCTCTCTCTCTCTCTCTCTCTATATATATATATATATATATATATACTCTTTCATTAAGCTTTAAAAAGACTTTTTTGGAGAGTATTTCCATGGTTAATTTTAGTACAGAAACTATAAAATTAAACGTTTTTTTTTTTTTCGAAGCTCCAAAATTTCACAAAGGACTGAAGTGAAATTTAATGAAATTTAAAAAGTTAAAAAAGAAAAGCAAAAAAAAACTTAAAAGAAAGTCAATTTTGAAAACATATTAAGAAATTTTTTTTTGGGGGGTGGGGGGCTCGTTTTATATTCGAAAAAACTCCTTCAATTTACGTGTAGGAGAAATAATTCTTTTATTAATTTTATTTTAGGGGGACTTCGTTGAGAGGGGACGACAAAAACTATAAAAATTAAATTTTAATTTTTGGTTGTTCTTGTTGTTGTTGTTTTTGTGTGTGTGGGAGGGAGGTGGACGTGTGAAGTGAACGTACATACAATGATTTAAAGGGTGACGTTCTAAGTTTGCTTTAATTTATTTATTTATTTGAGGTTAGGCTAGGTTAGGTTAGGTTAGGTTATCGCACATATTTTCTAATTTACAATTTACTTTTTTGTTTATAACTACCAAAGTAGAGAAGAGAGAGAGAGAGAATGGGTACTTTTCCGTTACACACCCACAATTTCTTCTTTCCGGGTTAAGTTAATTGTACGCCCTTGACAATTGGTTAGGTTTAGTCGCGATATTTTCGTTAAAATATTCGTTAGTTTTAACGAAAATATCACGACTTAACCTAACCACTTGTCAATGGCGTACAGTTGACCTAACCGCGAAAGAAGAAATTGTGGGTGTATAACAGAAAAATACCAGAGAATGTGTGTGTGTGTGTGTGTGTCTTCAGCTTGGACTTCGAAATAATGTATTAATAACTTTCAGCATATTACCTCATAAAAATAACATTTTAAATTGCATTGGTTGGACTTTTATTGTATTAACATGATTTTTAATTGCTTATAATGATAACTGTTATATCGAACTTATTCTGCATTACGAACCTCAACGGTTTTTCTATACTGAATTTTGTTGGAGCTATTGAAGAATAGGGACCCCAGCCTTCTTTAGTTAGCTTTATAAGGCTAACTAACGAAAATATCATAACCTAACCTAACCAATCGTCAAGGGCGTACAGTTAACCTAACGATTGGTTAGGTTAGGTCGTGATATTTTCGTTAGTTAGCCTTATAAGCCTAACTAAAGAAGGCTGGGGTCCCTATTCTTCAATAGCTCCATTTTGTTTAACTGCATAGAATGCCTGTTTGATTCGGCAACGTGTGTCTAATTAGGCCTAACGTATGGGAAGCCGAAACACGAACGAGATTTTAATGATTTTATTTAATTAAAATTTTGAAACACGGTGATAAAAGGTGGGGGTGAATTAAGATGAATGTATTGAAAGAGAGAGAGAGCGGTCTGGTCGGTCTAAGCCGAATATAATGAAATTTACATTAAAAAGCACAATAAAACAAAATGCGTCTTGCGATCGGCGAAAATCTGTTTGAAAATGAGCTCAAGTTGCCAACTGTAAATTTTGAAACTAACTACTCTCTGGGCATACCAACCAGGATTCTAAAACTAATTCTCTCTCTCTCTCTCTCTCTCTCTCTCTCTCTCTCTCTCCAGTTAATATAAAACAAATTTTTAATTAATAATCACGTTAAATTAAATTAATTAACAATCACATTAATTCCATTGAATCACCTGAAGCTCAGGGCCCCCAGCCTCAATTACCAAATGATATCTTCGTTAAAACTAACGAAAATATCACGACTTAACCTAACCAATCGTCAAGGGCGTACAGTTGACCTAACCGGGCATTCAATTTAATTTTTTATTATATATGGTACTGTAAAGCAAAAAACAAGACTACATGGGGGTCCTGATCCATTCCACTTATTACAAAATACATTTGTTCACAAAGTATCAAAACCAGCTATTGAATATATATATATATATATATATATATGTATATATATATATATATATATATATATATGTGTGTGTGTGTGTGTGTGTGGATATATATATCACCTATTCTATTGGCTCTATTACAGTGTATTAGATAATTAAAGAAACGTTTGCTTGAGGGGGTCATCATTTGTTATGGGATTTTATATCCTGCCAATAAAACTATCATTATCATCATTTGATCTATCAATCAAACCAAATAAATGTCATTAAAGGAGATTAATAAATTTCATGTTTTTTAGTTTAATTCACAAAACGAATAAATGATAACTGTTACAATTGCTTGATCAAATGTGCAGTAAGAAAAGTGATCGAATTATTGATTAACGTTGATGTGCATAAGGACAATAATTAGCATGAAAGGAATTTGATATTAAATTTTATTACATCGAAAGCCAATGCACAGTACTTTAGTGTTATTACATCGAACGCGCATGAAATGAATTTCAATGGTTACGGTTGAAAGGGGAATGACAATTGTGCCCAGGCGAAGGGTCTGTTGCAATGGTCGTTACATGGTGGAAGCCCAGCGTGTAACTGAAGAGGGATGGAAAGAACCTTCACTTGGAGTCATCTCTCTCTCTCTCTCTCTCTCTCTCTCTCTCATCTCTCTCTCTCCAATGCACTATCTTTGGTTGAGAAAACTGAAAGCCTAATTTGAGGCAGAGAGGAAATCGAGGGAAAAAAGGAATTCTTCTGAGGAGGAGAATGAACGGATGTGTGTAAGATACTTACATATATATATGCGCCTCGGTCGTTCATAGTGGTTAGCATCGCTGACTACGAATCCACCAGCCCCGGGTTCAATCCCTAGCGAAAGCAAGCGGCGCGCAGCTTACCCAGCTGGTCATCCTTCCAGAAATAAAATATGCTGGTAGATAAATGGGTACCCTGAGTCGCCTAGTGGTTAAGACGCTGGTCCGGTGATCGGGAGGTTGGGAGACCGAGTCCGGGCAAGCACTTTGTTATTTCTGACCACCCGTGGTGGGTAGCGGTTCGGATTCCACGTTAAGTTGTAGGTACAAGGTGAAGCAACAAGCTTGATCTTCGTCAGAATGAACATTTCGGCGGAAGTAAAGCCAAGGTTAGCCAATGTTTTATATATATATATATATATATATATATATATATATATATATCATATATATTAAATGGTCTTCTGTGTAAAAAGATGTATGACTCATTATACTTTCACTTAAACTATGAATGCACCAATGATAATATATATATATATATATATATATATATATATATATATATATATATATCCTTGTTATTTCTTTGAACTGTTTGTACCTCATTTGATGTTCACTTTCCATTAAAATTTAAATCTAATTTATTTTTCACCTTATTTCAGTCTCTACGAATTCATTCTATCGTACCCAATTTAGCTTCATTACGAATGCCAAGAGAAAGAGAGATATATATGGAGAGCACACACACACACACACACACACACACACACACTGTCAGAGCCCCCTTTTAATATTTTATTTTGCCTTGAATATGGTGCGCAGACTCTGCTCAAAGACCGAGCATATCCAATCTCAAATTTCAAAATTAATTCAATGAAAACAAGTTGAATAAAATGGACTTTGAGTTGAAAAATATTTATTAATATTTAATTATTGATAAACAGTATGTGAAAAAAAAAATGGAATTTAAAATGCCTTTCGTTAGAGTTACAATTGATTTTTTTTATTTAACAACTGTAATTTTTTTTTTTTTTTTAGAACTTTGATAAGACTTTTATGTTAGAAAATAACGTGAATTAAATTTGGATGAATTATAGGTCAGGTCAAGTTAGGGAGAATTAGAGGTTATCTCAAAGACTGAGTTATGTTTAGCTTTTTGGATTGGGTGGGTGTAAGTTGAGTCAGACTACAGTTACTCGTGCAGTATATGGCTGAAAGTTTTTCTATCACCCTTGATCCTTTAAGTTTGCCTAATGAAGTCAATTGAAACTCGCTGCTTTTGGTAATGATGTTCCGTTGACGTACTGACTTCCATATTACTTTGTAGTTTAAATATATTTACCAAGAAACTCCCAAAAATAAAAGAATATAATGAAATATACTCCATTTTTTTTTAAATTACACCAAATCTTTCTAAGACACGTTCACAAATCATAGAAAGCATAACTACACTCGGATCTCGCTAATTCGACATTTTGGTATTTCAGATATCGCGATAATTCGGCTATTTTTCTGCTTGTCGAAATATCGCGCGAATTTCACCAAATCTTTCGAAATTTGCCTGATATTTCGACACGCAGAAAAATAGCCGAATTATCGCGATATCCGAGATATTAAGTGTCGAATTAGCGAGGCCCGAGTGTACTTTATTTGTACTCAAAATAACTCAGTGATATTCATAGATAATTTTTCTATTTATCTATTTTATTAAAAAAAAAAAAAAATTGAGGTTATATGGACTATTAGCTAGAGCTATATAAATCAAATTAGGCTGAATTAGGCTAAATTAATATACAAGTATGGACGAAATGTTTTGACGCTATTGATGTAAGTCTACAATACGTCTGAGGATGACGGTGCTCAACCCGCAAATAAAATAAAGTTTATGTAATAATATGCATTTTCAGTTCAATAAAAAACAAAAAAAAAAAAAAATCTTAAATTTATAAAAATTTATTTTAATACGATTTCTTTTACCAATAAAAATGTCCAGCAGTTATTCGTCACAAGATCGGGGGTTGTTGACACAATCCAGCAAGAAATGGGACGTTTCGTAAAGGTCATAAATGTTTATAAAATGTCAATAAAACGTTTATGACGGTTACTAAACGTCCCATTTCGTGCTGAGAACGTTATGAGAACTCACTTTTGTTTCAACTATAAAATAACAACACTTAAAAAAAGAACGTAATTGAAATTAGGATTTAAAAGAAAATCCGCCAAATCAAATATATATATATATGGGATGAATTTCACAATAAAACACGTGAAATGAATAAATGCTGCAAACCCACAAGGAAAAAGAAAAACGATTCCAAGGCCTTTCGTGTATTCAAAGCTACACCTCGTCAGGGAATGACGAGGTGTAGCTTTGAATACACGAAAGGCCTTGGAATCGTTTTTCTTTTTCCTTGTGGGTTTGCAGCATATATATATATATATATATAACTTACGTCACTAAATTATTGTACAATAGCAGTGTAGGAATAGTGAAAATCATTGAGACATAAACCAAAAAAAATTGACTCTCCAGACGCCAGTAGTTTCCAACTTTTTCTAGCTTAAGTCACCCCGCTACTTCCGTCTGTTCTTTTGCAGCGTCCCGGAGGATTTTTGTCTCTCCTCGTTCAACATCCAGTTCCCTTCCCCTAGTCTCCCCATCAACACCACGTAACTTCAAACTGAGTTTGTATACAGTTCCCGTACGGACGTAATAAATCGCGAATCTTTTGTTTCACTTAAAATTTGCATATCTTCAATAACTTTTCAATTTTCAGTTACTTACTTTTGTCGTTTTCATAAAATTTAGTGACACCCTGTTTGGGAAAATACTCCAAACCGTCGCATGTTCTAGCACATTTTCTAGCACATTTTCTAGCACATTTACAGTTATCTGAAGTATTACACGATACTCAGTGTAACTCCTGAAGCGTTTACTATCATATATTAAAAAGTACAGTAACATCCCGAAAGCTCATTTCCCCACTACGCACGGGTTAGTGTGCCTCCAATGGTCATCCTTAACCCGAGCATTAACAAGATAAGCTGCCAACTCAACCCAACCCAGGAGCCAGTAAGCGAGAACGAACCAGAGAGAGAGAGAGAGAGAGAGAGAGAGAGAGAGACCTGACAAAAAGAATGAGAAAAGGTGTTTGCTTTTTCTTCTCAATTTGCCACTCAGAATAACGAGAAATACAGTAAATGCTCTTTACATCCTTTTGCCAAGTGATATTATATATCTTACAAAAATATATGCAAACTATTTTATAAGAAATAGAATCTTAGTGGTTTATTTACGATCCCTTTTTTCTTAACTAAAGGAACAAGTAAATGCTATATTTTATTAATATAATTCATCAATTCTAATCAAAATAAGTTAAAAATACTTATTAATACTTAGTTAATCAGTCTAATTAATTAACATAATTATAACCATTCTTTTCCTTGTGTTTTCATCAACCATCTCTTAAATCTTGAGATTCAGTAGGTTTTCACAGTGAAATAATACAATTCCCACCAATGATGACGATCGTGATGATCACAACAATAATAATTTTATATTTTATGTATTTTTTATAATAAAGACAATGTACATTCAAAGGGTGTTTACTGGCGAGTGTTATTGTATTTGTTATTGTTATTGTCTTTTGCGTAAATCAAAAGTTTTATAACGGTTATATATATATATATATATATATATATATATACATATATATATATAAAGAACGACGCTTGTATAGAAGAACGCTTCGCGCAAGATGAGGAGGGAGAACGAACAAATGAAAAATGAGGTAACCACCCGGGAATCGGACCAGGGATCTTCCGATTGCAGGTCAGATATGTATGTAGGAGAATTACGACTTCTGATTAATCGAGGCCCATGGTGTAGTGGTTAGCATATCTGACCGGCAATCGGAAGATCCCGGGTTCGATTCCCGGGTGGTTACCTCATTTTTCATTTGTTCGTTCTCCCTCCTCATCTTGTGCGAAGCGTTCTTCTATACAAGCGTCGTTCTCTACATTAATTATACTGTGTGTTGTTTGCAGTTAAAATGTGTATATATATATATATATATATATATATATATATAATATTATATATATATACACACTCGTGTGTGTGTGTGTGTGGTGTATATATATGGTGATCCAAAAACCGTGTTCCCAAAAACACTGTGCAATAAGTTATCGTTGTAATATATATATATATTATTATACAAAAAGGTTAGTCATATTTTTTTTAGGAATTCTCCTTCGTGCGCAATATCTAATTCACAGAACCCATCGAGGAAAAATTAGCTATTCCACGTATTCATTAATAAACTAAATTTCATTTAGAAGTTCTATCCAAGCCGGGATAACTTAGGAAAAACTTTAAAACTAAAAATATTTTCACCTTTTCATAATAAATATAATATTAATGAATAAAATACTTCCTTATCGAAGTAATATTTTTTCTTGTCTATTAATTGCAAAGAAAATAAGATAACTTCAAAAGACTTGTTTCTCGAAAAACATTCTCTCTCTCTCTCTCTCTCTCTCTTTGTGGACTGCTTATTGAGATCGTGTATTTATATATACAAAATAAATCTTTCCAGCTATTGATGTTTGATATTATTAAGTTGAAAAATAGTTATTTTTATTTGATAATAAAAATGGCGTTCACAAAATACACGCGAGCGGGGTGCTTGTTTCAGTATCCTTGAAATATTTATGTCGATGTTTTCAAAGGCGAGGATATTGTTCGCAAATTTTGTAATTTAAAATTGATGAAAATTTTCAAGAGTTAAAGGATGAAATTTGTAAGACTTTTTATGAAACAATTCAATTAAAAAATTCAAGGTAACTTCATTAAAAAAGAATGGATCAAATGTAGAATTCGGACCCATAGCCTTCTTTAGTTAGCTTTATAAGGCTAACTAACGAAAATATCACGACCTAACCTAACCAATCGTTAGGTTAACTGTACGCCCTTGACGATTGGTTAGGTTAGGTCATGATATTTTCGTTAGTTAGCCTTATAAAGCTAACTAAAGAAGGCTGGGGTCCGCATTCTACATTTGATCCAAAAGAATTAATGTTGATGTAGATAAAAGTCTATTAATAAAACGGCTTCAAATGTTGAAGATAACTTAAAGGGAGTTGAATTTAATAATTCTTCGATCAGCTCAAACAAGTTGAACATAATGTACAGAAAACTGAAGAGAAGGTTGATAGGATTGTCACTAACATTCAGTCGAATGGAAGTAGTTCAACTGTTGATAATTTCACATTGATTAGAAACGGTGTTACCGTATTTTACGCCTCATAAAACGCTACAAGTGGTAAGACGCTATATTTAGCAAAGAATATTTAGGAAAAAAATATTTCGAAGATTTATCAGCCTGACAAAAAATATATTCCCATAACTTTATTAAAAGAACATTAAACAAAACAATAACATATGAGCCCTGAAGTGATATTTGGAGACGTTTTTCAGGAAAAAAGTAGCGTCTTATGAGACGTCAAATACGGTAAGCCAAAGCCGTCGTCAAGTTTTCAGCTGGACTGTAAAAATCTGTTTAGTTTACTAGAAGCTTTAGAAAATGAAAATGAAAGGGTGTTGTTAGGTTTATCCATTGTTAGACATATGGATAAAGAATTTTGTTTAAAAAATAGAGCAAAAAGAAAGAGAATTTGTGTGCCGAACGCTAAAATAAATAGAATTGAACAGGAAGTAAAGAATTTAAAGTTAGAAACTGTAAATTCGCTGTTAATTTCACACACTGGAAAGAACGATTTGTATAATTTCACTTCTAAGTCAGAAGATTTGTTAGTTAAATATTGAAGGTTGATTAAATCTTTGAAAGATAAGTCGAATAATGTATTGATTTCTAGGCTTCCTTCCAAGAATTTATGAAAGTAATAGACTGTTAAGTAAAGCAATTTAGGTGCTACTATAGCGTGATTCCTACCGGTGACTTCGATACTATAGGGTCATTCCTACCCGTTTTGGTTCGAAACTACAGTACTGTAGAGTGTGATTCCTATCCAAGGTATAAATGAAAATATAATAAATATAAAATGCTATTTATTATTCAATTTTATTTATTTAAAAAATAGTTTCGGTGCTACTATAGTATGTGGTCTACCTACGATTGGTTAGGTTTAGTCACGATATTTTCGTTAAAACTAACGAAAATATCATGACTAAACCTAACCAATCGTCAAGGGCGATGGAAATTGGAATGTAAACAAGCAATTAGTAAACAAGGTAAGAAGCTATAATTAAAAGGTAGACCGCCGAATCGAGGTAGGAATCACGCTATCTAAGTAGCACCGCAATTTACTTTAATATTACAGAAAATTAGAAGCAATATGTGTCCTTGAAGGAGTAGAGTTCGTTAACTTTTAAGCAGATTTTAACTCGGCGGATTTGTTCATTCAAGATGGCGTTCACTTGAACGAAATAGATAATTCGCGACTCGGGAAATTGATTGATCAAAAAGTGAGAAAAGTTTACTTAAAATAAAAGTAAGATGAAATAGTCCTTTCTCGTTCAAGAAATGTAACTCGTTGACCTCAGGGAAACTCTACGCGGATAGAGGAGCAAATAGTGACGTAAAGAATACTTTAAACGAAATGTCTTTTCATGTGAGGAGCGTAAGGAATAAGTTTAAAGAATTTAAAGCTTTAGTTTACGTTGAAAATTACATTATGGTAATAAGTGGATCGCGGATTAAAAGCGCAGATAGGGACTTTATAGGTGAATACTATATTAAAGGTTATAAATTTTTGGATCACCTGAAGATCAGAGCCCCCAGCCTTCGTTAGTTAGCCTTAAAAGGCTAACTAACGAAAATATCACGACCTAACCTAACGAATCGTTAGGTCAACTGTACGCCCTTGACGATTGGTTAGGTTAAGTCGTGATATTTAGCCTTATAAGGCTAACTAAAGAAGGCTGGGGGCCCTGATCTTCAGGTGATCCAAACATTTTAACAAGGACAGAGGTGGTAAAATGGGAGGAGGTGTACTCGTATATTGTAAAAAAAAATCTTCGCCTAGTTCAGAAGACGGTTAATGCCAGTTACCAGTTAGATATAAAGTAGTTATTTCAGAAATTAGTGCTAATAACTTAATCTTTAATTGTTGGGTTGTATATAGTCCTCCTTCACAAGGAGAAGAATTAGACTTTGAAATGTGTAACATTGTAAATAGCATAGTTACGCATAAAGAATCAATTACTGTCGGAGACTTCAGCTGCCTAAACATAAATTTCATTACTTTAAACAGCGATGCTGTAAGTTTATGTTTGATAAATTTTCTACAAGATAATTTCCTCTTTGCAAAGGTGTTGGATTTAATAGAGTTGCCAGACGTCCCGTATTTTACGAGACAGTCCAGCATTTGATGCAAAAATCCCGCGTCAAAATGCCTCGTCAAAATCCCGCGTAAAAATCCCGCGTTCAAAATGTCCCGCAAAAAATATTTTTTAAGCAAATTTTTTAGGGATGAATTGATTTAGAATTTCAATATTATGCATAATAATTTCAATTTATTCACGATGTTTAATTGTTAAATATTATTGTAATAAAAGTTTTCTAATTTTGTTTGCTGTAACCGTTGAAGAAATCTAGTTTCAATTTGAAAAAAAATTTGGTCTTAAAAAAAATCCTCAGAAATTTTTTTGTCCAGCATGGGCATTTGAAAATTCTGGCAACCCTATGTTGGAACCGACCCGAGTGTGAATATTTTAAACTTAGTTTTAACAACAAAAACATTTACAATAATTCAAAATATTGACGTCGAAGAAAGTTTATGCGGTGCTACTGTAGTATGCGGTCTACCTACGATTTGGCGGTCTACCTTTTAATTATAGCTTCTTATCTTCTTATTATTTTATTATTAGGTTAATTGTACGCCCTTGACGATTGGTTAGGTTAAGTCGTGATATTTTCGTTAAAACTAACGAAAATATCACGACTTAACCTAACCAATCATCAAGGGCGTACTGTAGTATGCGGTCTACCGTTAAGTATGCGGTAGTAGTATGTTTAACTTCTTTAATAATTCCTTAATTGTGTAAATTAAATTATAATTCCTTTCAATTCATTTTCAATTCCTTTTAAATATTTTGAACGGTAGACCGCATACTACAGTAGCACCGTTTATACAATAGCGATCATAGCATGATACATTTTTCGGTTAATGTTAAAATTTCTAGAGTTGAATAGCTTTATGGTGCCTGATTTTAGGAGAGTAAATTTCGATGAATTTAGAGCTTCATTAATTTTCGTAAATTGGGATGAACTGTTAAAGCTAGAGAGTGTTGTTAGCATGTGGGATAATTTCAAGGGATCACCTGAAGATCAGGGCCCCCAGCCTTCTTTAGTTAGCTTTATAAGACTAACTAACGAAAATATCACGACCTAACCTAACCAATCGTCAAGGGCGTACAGTTGACCTAACGATTGGTTAGGTTAGGTCGTGATATTTTCGTTAGTTAGCCTTATAAGGCTAACTAGAGAAGGCTGGAGGCCCTGATCTTCAGGTGATCCATTTCAAGAATATATTCATAGATTAATTAAACGAGCGTTTTGTACCTAGGAGAGTAAAGCGAGGTTTATTGAACGCGCAACCTAAATGGTGAAGTAGAAATATAAGAAAAGCAGTCGCAGATTGAAATGTAGTCCATAAAAGGTACAAAAGGGACCGTGCTCGGTAACACTTTCAGACTTATACTAGTTTACGTAGAAATGTTAAACGTTTAATTACATGTGCTAAACGCCATTTTGAAATTCAAGTAGCTCGTGACTGTAAAGAAAACCCTAAGAAATTTTACGATTTCGTTAAAAATGTAAAACACTTGAGGGACAATAATGGGCCATTGGTAGACTCGGGTGGTAACTTAACAAATAACTGGGGAGATAGAGATAATTTTAAATAATTTTTTACATCAGTTTTTACAATTGAGGATACTTCTTTTATTCCTAAGTTTAGTAATATGCTCAGTGACGTAAATGGGACACTTTCATCGCTTACTGACATAACTGTTTACATTGAAGAGATTTTTCACTATATAGATAAGATAAAAATTAACAAATCGCCAGGTCCAGACCATTTTTACCTAAAGCACCTAAAAGAGTTAAAGAATGAAATACTTCATCCTTTAGTTAGTGTAATTTTTTTTAGGGTGATTCAAAAGTCAGATTACATAGGGAAATACTGTATTATGTAATGATACAGGGGAATAGTCACGTCACATGTTCGATATGGCTACCGTAAACGGCAATGCACTTGTGCAGCCAGCTAGGAATATCACATCAATGCGCTCCTCCTTCGATAACATCTCATAACTCATTTACTTGCAAAGAAACAGAAAAGCCCTATGTAACCTGACTTTTGAATCACCCTGTAGGTTGGTCGTCTACTTCACGATAAATTAATTACAGTAAAATATACCAAACGTGTATCTTGTCAAAGAAATTCTCCATGCAAGGTAAAGGACCCCCCCCCCCCCCCTTGTAGCATTTGCACAACTGATATAAGAGAAAGGGCTACAAAACAGAAATATCTACATAGACGAAACTGGACTTTGCATTCACACTAGTGTAGACGAGCACCATTTGGCAAAAGGGTATATAACAGCCATTTCAAATGACCTACATTATTTAAATTTTATTCTGAAGACATTTCAGGTGCCGTAACATGAAAAGTCTACGAAGAATTTTTTGTATATTGTTTATTATGGTCAATACTCCGTGTCACAGAAACACCATCTCCATCCTCTATATGCACAATATTCGCTATCTGCCACCGTATTCACCCTTCATTCAACAGAAATCATTTTGTATTGCAAAATCTCACGTCAAGCAAAGGTTTACACTAGTCCTTGGTTGAGGAAGTTTTGAGAGAAGAAATATAAGATGCTGTTATTACCCTAACCCGCTTAATACCTGGATTAAAAGATGTTAAAAAATAGCTCAAAATTTTGTTGGCTGTTGTTATGAAATAGGTTTAAAGAATAACTGTTTACTTCAGTTTTTATAATTTAACACTTTTTATTGGAGTGTTTATTCTTTTTTGATGAAAGCAAATGCAAGAAAACTTTCAATTTAAAAGATATAAGTTAAGTAAATAAATAAATATTTATAATGAGTCAGAGAGGGGGGGAGGCAAACTGACAGAGCGTTCAGGTCAACTAATGCAGCCCATTGCAATAACTTCTGTATTATTTATCATTTGAACCCCAACCTAAGTGTCTTTACTTTGGCTAGAGGAAAACGGTGTTACCCACTGAGCTGTCAGCGTCCGTAGCTCAGTAAGTAACACCACTTCCCCACAAGCGAAGCGAAGACACTGAGGTCGGGAGTTCGAACCCCGATGATGCTGGTAGTAATAATAATAATAAGTTAGAGCAATGGATCGCATTAGTTGGTCTGAGAGCCGTGCCAGTTTCTGGTCTTCCTGAATGCATATTATTATTATTATTATTATTATTATTATTACCCAGTGAGCTACAGGCGCTGGTAAATAAATAATTAAGTAAATAAGTAAATAAATAAACTCGAGGTGAAACCCGTTGACATGAGCTGTCTTCTCAAGATAAATGAGGTTTCCATAAGTAGATACACGAAAAAAGAATTAAAAAAAAATGTACCAAAGATAAAAGCAAAGGAGAATACAAATACCAAATTTATATAACTGTTTTTAACTTCATATATGTATTAAAAACCAAATTAGAAAAATTACCCTGGTGCCATACGAATGAGGTATGAGGAATTTAAGGCCATTATCAAATTTCTAATCTCTGTCATATCATAGAATTTTTCGGTTTTTGCATTTTTAATAAATCTTTATCGCAGGGGGTTGTTCCTTCGGATTTTAAATTGGCCAGTGTCACTCCAATTTTTAAAAAAGGGGACAAACAACAGGCGGGAAACTATAGGCCCATTTGTCTAACTTCTATAATTGGAAACCTTTTAGAAACAGTTATTAGAGATCGTATAATCGAGCATCTTGAAAGCAATAATCTTGTTAAACAAAGCCAGCGTGGGTTTCTTAGAAATAAATCCTGTTTAACAAATTTATTGGAATATTTTCATGAAGTCATCGGTTTGCAGTAGAGTGGTAGCTATAATATATCAGGTTGTAACATAAATTCTGCTCGATTAGAAAATGGACGATAGATAATAGAATAACCTCAAGATAATGTGAAATAGTTTTAGAAATGTTGCAAAATACACGCGGCGACAGGTTCGCACATGTTTTATCACGATACAGAATGATACAGAATGACTTAGGCTAGTGTAGGCTTAGGCTAGTGTAGGATTAGGCTAATGAATATTTTCTCCGCATGATTTGTCACAAGCGAATCTTCAACATCGAATCGGTATTTGCACATCACTGCATTCTCGGCAACTGCAGGCGTCGTTTTTGAATCGGATCGTCAGTGGAGATGAAAAATGGGTCCTCTATAACAATATTAAGCGTCGACATCAAGGGCTTAGCCGTGAAGCAAAGCCTGAACCTTAGCCAAGGAATGGACCCCATCCAAAGAAAATTTTGCTATGCGTTTGGTGGGATATGCAAGGAATTATTCATTTTGAGCTTCTGCCAGATAACCAAACAATCACAGCTGAAGTCTACTGCCAACAATTCCAACGATTGAAGATGGCATTACAAGAAAAACGTCCCGCATTAATTAATTGCAGAGGTGTTCTATTCCACCAGGATAACGCGCGCCCTCACACTGCTCGAATCACCACTGCCCAATTGGAGGCATTTGGTTGGGAAAAAATGCCTCATCCACCTTATTCTCCGGACATCGCTCTTTCAGACTACCATTTATTCAGAAGTCTGCACAACACCTAGATGGACAAAAGTTGCAATCCAGGGAAGCTATCGAAAACGAAGTGATCGCTCTTTTTTAACTCGAAACCAAGGAATTTCTTTGAACGTGGCCTAAAAAAAAACTTTTCTACAGGTAGGAGGAGGTTATGGAAAAAGAAGGGAATTATATTGATGATTAATTTGTCATTATAAGTTATTTAATTTTTGTTGTGAATAAACTAAAAATTCGAGCAAATTTGTCCTTATAAGTCCTTTAATTTTTGTTCTGAATGAACTAAAAAATCGAGCAGAATATATACAGTTATACACCCTTATATTTAGATTTCCAAAAGGCGTTTGACGAAGTTCCGCATAAACGATTGTGAGGAAAACTTAAAGCTCACGGAATAAATGGTCACGTTCTCAATTGGATTGATAATTGGTTAACTGGTAGAAAACAAAGGGTAGTAATTATTGGGTCAGGGTGAGATAATGTAACTAGCGGTGTTCCGCAAAGGTCCGTTTTGGGATCAGTGATCATCCATGAAACGCTTTCATTCTCCATAAGGGACAAGTAGATAGATATAGATACAGAAACCCTCCATTGATATTCCTCGACAGAAAGAGATTTTCTGCTTTCGTGGTTGTACAACACAGCGAAGTATGAACAACTCAATACAGGGTGTCCGAAAAGTCTGGAACCATAGGAGAAACACTTTATTTACACACGCTTCAAAACATCATGGATGGTACTTTTCAGCACTCCAATTTCCAAGCTTGTACGCCTCAATGACTTTTTAGGACTAGCATAAATTTTCGCCATTACGGTCTCACGGACTTCTTCCGAGGTTCTGGGACGACCTGAACGTGGTTTGTCTGCTACAGAGCCAGTTTCTTTAAACTTTTTCAATAATTTTCCAACCGCGTTATGTGTTACTGGATTTTTTTTAGGATGACGACCATTATATTCATCTGCCACACTTCTATGGGACCAGCCATCACGTCTACACAGAGGAATAATCTCTATACGATCTTGTAAACTTAACGCCATCATTCACGAATACCCTGAACAAAAACAAAATTATAACCAATTTCTACTATGGTTCCAGACTTTCCGGACACCCTGTATATCATTTGCAGCATAAACACTTTTCACGGCGGGAGACCCAAGTTAAATACTCGTCATATTCAAAGAGTTGGCAGACACATACATATGACAGGCATCGAAATTACAAAAAAAAAAACACCCTCATACACTCGCCTACCTTCTTAATAGACTAGATACGTTTGTATAGAAATATGTATATATATTATCTGGGTAATCGGAAGCAATGTATAAGTATTCGGTACGGTGGCTTTGGCAGGCTACGGAGAAATGATGCAACGACGAAATGATGCAACGACGAAATGATGCAACGACGAAATGATGCAACGACGAAATGATGCAACGACGAAATGATGCAACGACGAAATGATGACTTCTTGTACATGATAAATAAATAAAAAAATTCCTTTAAAAAATGCATGTCATAGATTAGATTAAGTACACATGGCGTGAATGAACTCTGAAGATATTTTTTCATTATACTTTTCCCTACTTTCCTATAAATCTTCTTTCACCACTATTTTCTGTCAGCAGTGGCTGGCGGAGGAAGAAAGCCTTTTCTATTCTATACTTTACTATTATTCCTGTATGAAAGCTTCACATCTCTATAAGTGTAAGCATGGTATCAGTTTTAGTGTCCTTTTTTTTTTTACTGTTATTTCTAACTTTTCTATTTCCTTCTTGGGCTAGTCAAGAGTAGATCTCAGGGTCTTTGTTAGCCTCTCTCTCTCTCTCTCTCTCTCTCTCTCTCTCTCTCTCTCTCTCTCTCTGATTTCTGTTTTCAATTCCTGTTTCAACCCCTTTCCTGTAGAAGCATTTTATCACTTTGCTGGCGTGATGGCTTTGCGCGTACATGGGTGTAAACATGGAGAATTTAACCTTTACCTTCTTTAATCCTTTTGGGATAATCTGGAGTAGGCCATGAAGTCTTTCTCAATAATAGAGCTGTAAATATTTTGTATACAATCGAAACCATATGTTGGGGTTTTGTGACGATACCAAGTGCTTGATGTGCGTATATTATTGCATATTATTGGTTAGTTTATACAGTCAGTGTACGATCTCTATGTGTGTGTGTGTGTGTGTGTGTTGTGTGTGTGTGCATAGCGTAAGTGTAGAACTAGCTTATATAATCTCCTCTTTCTGTAAAATTTCTTTGGTTACTTTTCCTGAGTCAAGATATTTTTTTTAACCTTTTTTCGTACCCTCTGGCGGGTAGAGAGTGGAAGGTGGGGAAGAGCCCTATGCTTTTCTATCCAGTTTTCACCACCGATAAAATAGTTAAAAAATTTATTTGCTTAATAATGGGAACCTCACCGAGTGGACCGAAGGGTTTTGGATGCTTCTTCTTGTCCCTATAACTCCTTGTAACTCTCTCTCTCTCTCTCTCTCTCTCTCTCTCTCTCTCTCTGTAAGCACGTTTTGAAATTATTTATTTTGAATACTAATTGCACTTAATGAACAAAAACTTTACTATTTACATAAGTAAGCTTGTAAAAAGAACATTTAATAGTCATTTTATGTTAAATGTTTAAAACGTCAACCATTTACACGCAAACATGCAGTACAACGTCCCAAAATAGATCGGCACACAGTAGTGTTCATATTAATTGAGAGTTTGGTACTTCTCGAACAATCGCTTCCTGTAAGTGTTGCATATTTTGAGGGTTAATACCATACACTTTGTCTTTCAGGTACCGCCCCCCCGGCAGATAGAAGTTCAGAGATGTAAGATCGGAGGATATCCAGTAACGGCTCTACGACGACCTATCCACAACCCAGGAAACTCTGTATGAAGAAAAGCTCTAACATCTCTGTGATACTGTGGCAGTGCCCCATGTTGCTGAAAGTAAAACTCATATCCCATACAGATGTAGTATTATGGGGAATGGCGTCATTGTGCAACATTTCCAGATAATTTTGACCAGTTACTGTAGTATTAAAAAGGAATGGCCCAACATTATAGGGTGTCCCATTTTTGACCAACTTCTGTTTTTTCCAGGGTCCAACCCGGGAAAAAAACTCAGACTATGTACATTTTTGGATAGAAAACTAAAATAGCTATCGATTGATACCTAATTGACTATGCTTTTGTACCAAAATAGAAAATTAAAAGGCAAAAATATTCATTTTTTAACATTTTCTTCTCCATTTTTGACCCTAAATCCGTATAAAACCATATATACTGTATATGTGTGTGTGTGTGTGCTAACTGTACTTCTATTTATTTTCAGATTTATGATTATGATATGATTTATGGTATGATTATGATACAAATTTCAGATGAGATTAGTTAGACTAAAATGGCTTGCGCAAAAGTTGAAACTCGTACCACGGATAAGCCAGAAGATTGGCTTCTCATAAACTTAATTCACAATTTGGAACCTCAGAAAGGGTCTCTTTTGCCATCTAATGGTGACGTCTTACGTCACTATCTATTTTTATCAAGAGCACCTATGAAAAAGAAATCACAGTCATATGTGATCCAAGAAGTACTAAGAAAAGTTAAAAAATTTTGGGATTGGGCCGATATCACATGCCAAGATACTTCAAAAAGCCACCATCCGAGAAAAAAAGTAGAACAATTGATAAAGCAATATGAATACTTCTCGAAAAACAAAAAGCAGGAAGAAAGAATAAATAAGAAGAGACCATCTTTCCTGAAGGAATTAAAGGAGTTATTTGATATTTGTTCTCAAAATTCCATAGAAATAATAAAAAAAGATCCATTAAGAACTTGGGTAACAAAGCAGCAAGATATAGTTTCTAATAGACTAAAGAGGACCCAGAAAGCTTTGCTTAGGATCAATAGCTAAAAGCCATCAAAACAAGTTTGAGAGTCAGGTGAAAAGAGTGGAGTGTGAAAAATTACTTAAAGAGAGGGAACTGGAGAGACGGGAAAAATTCAGCATTGAAAACAGATACTGAAGGAGAAATAGCGATTCTTAATGAACCAAATCCTATTCCAAGTACATCATATGCTAGAGATGAGGATTATACTCCTCTATCAAAATCCTCATGCAAGATAAAAAATATTGTACAGAATCCTATTTTTTCAAATATGGCAGATCGTCCTAACCTTTCTGTTCGCCAAAGAACAGGGTTTGTTGCTGTTATTGGAAGTCAGTGCGATAAAGACCTGAGCGATATCACTTTATCAAAATCAACGATGCACAGACAAAGGATAAAAAGCAGAACTGAAACAGCCAAAATGGTCAAAGAAAAGTTTATACCACGTGAACGTTGTGCTCTATACTGGGATGTGGGAAGCTCATTTCTGATAACAGTGGGGAAACGGGAGAAAGGCTAGCAATAATTGCGTTAGGGATCCCTTCAGCACCTGAGGGAAAAGTTCATGATATACCAACTATTCTGGATTCCTCTGGTGAAATGCAAATAAACGCCGCATTTAATGCTACAAAAGATTGGAACTTGAACCAAAACATTTGTGCACTGGTTTTTAATACAACAGCGTCTAATACAGGTTGGATAAATGGAGCCTGCATCATTTTAGAAGAGCTCCTAGAAAGGAAGGTAATGTGGCTTGCATGTAGGCATCATATTTACGAAAGAATCTTGGCTGCTGCATTTACTCAAATATTTGGCACTACCACAGGTCCAGAAAATGTTATTTAAACAGTTCCGAGATAAATGGAAGACATTAGACGTCACAAAACCTTATACAACTTTGAAAATTACAAATAGACAGATGAAATCAAAGATGCAACGAGCAACCCAAGTTTTGAAGATGTTAAGCGACACACATACCGGAAACATATTTCGTAGGAATGATTATAGAGAATGCGCAAAAGTTGTTCTCCAAATTCGTTGGCTCCGTCCCGGAGCAATTCATAATGCTCGCTGGATGGCAACTATTCTCTTTTCTGCCAAAATGTTGGCATTCAGCAAACAAATGGATTATTTTGAAGAATATGTGAAACACTTAGAGGAGTTCTGCTTATTCACTGCTTTATATATCCAACCATGGCTCAAAGCACCAAAAGCGTCGGACGCAGCAATCAATGATTTGACTTTCTATAGTGACCTTCACATATATGGTGACACAGTGGACAGAAATGTAGTTCATCGTACAATCAAGATATTCGAAGGCCATTGTTGGTACATAACTGAGGAGCTTATTCCATTTTCATTATTTTCTTTATGTATATCTGATGAAGAAAAAAGAAACATTGGTACAGAAATTATTAGATCACATAGAAATGATAAAAACAGCTCGTTTGCCCAAAGTGGCAAACCAGTATTTCCTTTGATCAATAAATCAACCAAACTAGCTTCCCTAGCTGGACCAAAATCTTGGTTTTTCTTTGATGTTCTACATAGCAATGGAAAATGGTTAAATAAACCTGTTAAAACATGGAAAGAGGACAGAGATTTTATTAAAATCTCTAATTTTGTACTCAGTGTTAAGGTTGTTAATGATGCGGCCGAGCGTGGAATACAATTAATTGAAGATTTCGCAAATTGCATCACAGCCGATGAAGAACAAAGACAACTCCTGCAAGTTGTGGAATATCAAAGAAGTTTGTTGCCATCTTTTAAAAAGAGTTCCTTGGTTCAACTGCTAGAATAGCTTCAATCATTATCAGTATTCACATTTTATTTCATACATTCATTTGCTAGGGCTCAAGAGCTGGCATGAAATGTTGAATCTTTTGAGTTGTTCCCACCTTGGAAATATTGTGAGTCTCAAATATATTCCGAGGCCCATTGCCGCGAAGATGCATTGGGATGATGCTTCACAGGTGGTGGTAACACCTATTCTCTAAATCCCATTCAAGACAAAATGTAGAAGAAAATGTTAAAAATAGACATTTTTGCCTTTTAATTTTCTATTTTGGTTCAAAAGCGTAGTAAATTAGGTATCAATCGATAGCTATTTTAATTTTCTAGCCAAAAATGTACATCGAATGAGGTTATAATAAAATGCAAGAAATTTATAACCGAAAGCCTTCCGAAATTGAGGCCACTGTAACCTCGATAAATATTTGCACACACATAATACTTATACACTTATTACACTTATAATGACGTAACGTTCCGTCATTTTATAAACACTTTTGCTATATTCATGAAAGTAAAGTAATAATAAACCCCTTTAATTTTACTAAACTCGCTTTACTTCACTGAAGCAGCCATTCACCCGAGTGCGTCTTCAAATATGAGGGCAACTTATAATTGAGGAAAATGATTCCAAGGCCTTTAGTGTATTCAGCAGTACACCTCGTCAGGTGTACTGCTTAATACACGAAAAGCCTTGGAATCATTTTCCTTTTTTCCTTGTGGGTTTGCATCATTCATTCATTTCACGTGTTTAATTGTGAAATTCATCCCATTTATATATATATATATATATATATATATATATATATATATATATATATATATATATATATATAATATTATATATATAGATAGAGAGAGAGAGAGAGTTAAAAGACTAATATTTTGAAATCATCTATAGTTACATCCACTTTGCAACTGATGGAGTGATTCCTAATGGCAGATTATGTTCAAAAAACGCCTAACATCCTTTCGGACTCTTCTAAGTTTGTTAAGGTTAACGAAACTGCCTCTAGGATAGTTTTACGTCTTGGTCTTGAGGATAAAGTTAATCGCCTATTGATTAAACTTAAACAAGATTGGGTTATAGATATTCACACTTATGAGTCGCTGTACGTTTCTGGTTCATATCTGGGCCTTATTTATGGCCTTCCAAAGAGTGATAAAGATGGGAACCCCCCCTTCGTCCCATTCTGGCTTCCTATCCGTTGGCAAACTATAAATTGGCCAAGTTTTTAGTTCCTTTTTTAACCCCTTTTACGGTTAATTCTTATAGTATCAGAGACAGCTTTAATTTTGCATCTCAAATGAGAAATCTCAGCTTGGATTCATGTTTTATGACAAGTTTTGACGTTTCTTCACTTTCCACCAATATTCCTTTGGAAGAAACCATTAATATTTCCTTCAAAAAGCCTTCCGTGATGCCAACTTCATTTTTCATGACTTTAACAAAAGTCAATTCGAACAACTGTTGAGGTTGGCGGTCAGGAATAATTTTTTCATATTTCAGGGCTTGTTTTACTGTCAACTGGACGGTGTGGGGATGGGTATCCCCCAAGGCCCCGTTCTTGCAAATGTATTCATGGCACACTTGGAGGAAGGGATTAATTTTAAACCGATTTTGTATAAGCGCTATGTTGATGACACGTTTGCACTTTTCCGTACTGAGAGGGAGTCTGAGCAATTTTGGGGGCTTTTTAAACTCTCTCTTCCCCAATATTACTTTTACGCAGGAGAAGGAGGTGGATGGCTCCATTCCTTTTCTTGACATACTACTTTCAAGAAGGGGTTTGGGACTGTCTACTTCCACTTATCGAAAACCTACATTCACTGGACTGGGATTGAATTTTCATAGTGTTTGTGATTTTAACTATAAGTTAAGTTCATTACGTACCCTTGCTCACAGGGCTTACAATATATGTTCAAACTACATTTTGATGCGCGATGATTTTGAATTTCTGGTCAACTTTTTTGTGCAAAATGGTTTTCCACGTGAATTTCTTAAAGGAATCATTAGGTAAATTTTTAAACAATATCTTTGCTCCAAATAATTGGCACTACATATGATGTACCTAAAAATCGTAAATTTCTGATTTGACCTGATTTATATCATTTTAATCTGATTTAAGGAAACAGCTCTTAAAAATTATTAATAAGTTTTATTGTCATACTGATTTTAAAGTGGCATTTGTTAATGGCAATACCCTTGTAAGATATTTTCGTTGTAAGGACGGAATCCCCCCTGCGATGAGCTATTCGGTTGTATACTTATTTAACTGCCCTGGGTGTTCCCAGGAAACATTTGTTGGAAGCATCGTCCGTTCGCTGCATGTTCTATCAAACAAGGAATTCTCTGCCATTAGGAATCACTCCATCAGTTGCAAAGTGGATGTAGCTATAAATGATTTCAATATATATACTGTATATATATATATATATATATATATATATATATATATATATATATATGTGTGTGTGTGTGTGTGTGTGTATATACCCCCGCAAGGGGGTTCTAAGCTCGTGCTCTTGAGTGCTCTTTGTGCTCGTTTGTACGTGCTTGTTCCTGGAGGTTTCACGTGCGCCCTCCCGGCCCTAGCACCCAAGGATGATGGGGCTCGACCCTGCAGTCCTTGTCATCCTTGGTCTTTTTCCACTTCGACTGTCCCCTCCACCCTTTCTTTTTCCTCTGTCTTTCCTCTCACTTTTTCTTTGTTTTTCCGCCGAGATACTGTATGCCCTTTTAAATAGAGGCGAATCGGTTCTTCCCGAACTTAATATATATTATATATATATAATATTATATATATGTGTGTGTGTGTGTGTGTGTGTGTGTGTGTGTGTGTACAGACTTATTTTTAAATGCAAAAATTTACTAAACAGTCAAGGAACCCAACAATCACCCAACTCTTGCAAACTTTTAAAAATATTTCGATGCAAAAGAGGGCTTAAAGCCGTAGATTGCCATAAACTGCTAACCAACGTTTACAAAACGTATAATAGAGTGTTACTGAACAATCTACGAGTTCTGTAGCGCGGAATTCATACCTCCAACAACGCATTTGAACGTCTTAATTCCAACACCGCATTTGCATTCTATGCATCAAGAAACAATCTGACAGTGGCTTCGATTTGTCGATGGAGTCACGTACTTTATATATATATATATATATATATATATATATATATATATATATATATATATAATATATATATATACACCTTACCTTACCTTACCTTACCTTACAACCTTACAAAGGTTCCGCACAATGATTCCTCATTTCGTGAAGGTCGAGCTTGTCGCCCCCTCCTCTCGAGTTGGCCTGGTGAAGTAGTGCGTTGGTTTCTTGTGCTCTCCACCTCACATAGCCAGGTACTCCCGGCTCATCGGGGATTGTTCTGAGCCAGGCGTCTAGTCTTCTTTTGAAAATGTCCACTGCAACTCCCTTCGTGTTTCTTAGGTCTTTGGGCAGCTGATTAAACAGTTTTGGTCCTCTCACCACAAAACTATTTTCTTTCAAGGTTAAGGATGTTCCCTGTCTTGCCTTCAATTTGGGAATACGATTACGACACAGTTTACCGTTTCTACTTTCCACCGTTGTTTGGGGAGTTATTGGGTTCAGAGTAAGATTAGGGACTAGTTTCTCCATTATTTTCCAAGTGTAAATAATGGTGTATCTCTCTCTTCTCCTTTCCAGTGAATATAGGTCTAGTTCTCGTAACCTTTCCCAGTAATTTAGTTCTTTGCACCCATTGATCTTGGCTGTGAAGCTTCTTTGGATCCCCTCCAGCTGTCTAATGTCTTCTTTTTTGTATGAGGATGTTAGGACCGAGCAGTATTCCAATTTGGGTATGATCAGAGTTTTCAGTAGAGGAATCATTACATTCCTATCCCTCCGTTTAAAGGTTCTCAATATCTGTCCCTTTATTCTCTTTGCTCTGTTTACTGCTATCTTATTTTGTGTTTCAAATTTCGGATCATCTGTCATTACAACCCCTAAATCTTTTGCTCTGAAATTTCTCTGAATTTCCTATCCATTTTGGGTATAATATTCCATAGATTTTAGGTCTTCTCTTTTTTAGTATATAGTATATATATATATATATACTGGTATTTGGTACTGTTTCTACAGGATATGAACGCCATGGCAAACTTTTTTAGGGCACTGAAATAGTTTTTACAACACTGTGTAGTTAACGATTATAATTTTGATTTTCCAAGAGTAAGTATTGTGTACGGCTTGTAACTCGTAAGTACAGTATATGACGAAGGTTAAATGAGATGTACAACTTTAAAGTTCTCTAGCAAACGAATTTTAAGCATTCTTTTCCGTGATTTTTATGTCAAATATTATCTGTAAATTTGGTGTGTCACAGTTTCAGTTCTTAAGATTATTTAAATGTTGACTCTCGTATTCACGTCAGATTCATGTCAGATTAGTTGCAAAACAGAAAAATTAATAACCACTTTCAAAAAGATTAAAAATATATGCAAGTTTGTTTAGAATTTTATTAATGTACAGCAATATAGGGTGATCCAAATACGGTGTTCCCTAAAAATATGCGTCTGACAAGTTATTTCTGGAAACACTTTTTTTTTTTTAATCACCCTGTATATTTTTGCCATAATAAATGTATACATTTCACCATAAGTACTTCTTTAATTGTAAACACTTTCATAGTCAAAATAATTTTTTAAAAACACGCTCTTAAAATGAATTTGGTAGGGTCATGGGCGGACTTACAGCAACCTGCCCTCGGGCATAATGAGGTCCTGGGCCCCTTGAATCCGATTTTTTTTTTTTATATTACAGTTCGATTAGCCACTTGACACTGTTTTACGATGACTGCGGGCCGGGGCCGCCTGGCCTCCTAATGGCCCAAGGCTCTCGGTCCATGCCCGATTGCCCGACCGCTCAGTCCGCCCCTGGGTAGGGTTTTTTCTTACTGTATAACAAACCAATCACGAATAACACAGTTTGCGCAGGCGCAGTTCTACATTTAAAAAATTAACAAAAATTCATTATTATTATTATTATTATTATTATTATTTGTAATAATAATTATAATACTTTATAACATTTATAAATATTTCATTTCAATTTCATTTCCTATTTCATTCAATGTGCAGTGATGATATTTTTCCATGCCGTCATTATACACAGATCTTTCGTTTAAGCGTTTCTGTTTTTTTCCTCACTGTTCCCATTGATTATGTCGTAGTGATAGTTTTTATTCATTGAATACTCATGAGAATACTTATTTCAGCACAACAAATAACTTTAAAATACGTATAATACAACTGAAAGCGGTTAACCCTTTCCACGTAATGCAAAATTGCCAGTCTATGTCACTTTTCAAAAATTGGTGTGTATATATATATATATATATATATTATATATATATAATATTCGGCGGCCTGCGATAAAGCTTTTAAATATCTTTCATCAATTCAATGAGTACAACTCCAAAATTAGGAATTTCGAATTATCACACTTTTCGACGACAGATCAAATGTGACAGAAAGGAAAAACCCTTCGAAAGAGATTTTATTCGACAGTTTTTTTATCATCTACGAAATAACTTCTGATGGTTGTCCCAGTGAATGAAGGCTTTGAAATATAGCGAGATTAAATGAAGTCGAGTTCGATATAGCTAAGTTAATTTAAGTTTATTTCGGTATAGTTAGGTTAAATTACGTCCAGTTTTAGCTTACGCTAGGTTAGATTAAATGAAATTCGGTTTATCAAATTTGCCTCATGTTTTCATCTTTATCTGCGCAAATCCAATCTTTGACGTTGGAAAAATTTTGCATTCGACAAAAAATTCTTGGCATCTCGAGAATTTTGTCCATCGTTTTAAATGTTTGTCACTGGGAAGGTTTATATATATATATATATATATATATATATATATATATATATATATATATATATATATATATATATATATATATATATATATATATATATATAAAACGCCCCCACGAGAATCTGAACCCACAACCTCTTGAATAAAAGGTGAGGGCGCTCGCCACTACATTATAACAGGATAAAAGTTAACACAACCTATCATACATTTAAAAACCGAGGAAGCGCATAACCCTGGCGGTTTAGTCATCATGAAAAGTCGTGGAATAGGTAATGTTAATGACAAAGACTATAGTTAATGACAAACATTACTTATTCGGACTATAGTGGATTTAATTTTCCCAGAAGAGTTCCTTGTTCCATGCACGGTGTGTGTAACATATATATATATAGCAAAAACGACCCCACCAGGATTCAAACCTAGCACCTCTTGAGTAAAATGCAAGGGCGTTGACCATCACGCTACGACTAGGTAAAAGTTAGAACATCTTGGCTTCTATTTTAGCACCCGATGCCATTCGCTTCTAGAACTGTTTTATACCAATCCCCCACAATTTTGCAACAGGAAGCAAGGAACGTTTTCGAGCTTTTGAAACTTAATTGTTACATTGAAAAACAAACTAAAGTTAATTCGAATTTTTTGTACGATTATCTGTCAATACAAAAATTTAGCAAAATGAAAGAAAAAAATAAGAGATTTGAGGTAGACGGCGCTTA
>JAJOZX010002344.1:332500-437500 GCA_023014485.1 Bathynomus jamesi
TCTTACGCTACGCTACCTTTTCAATTTTTTTGTTTACTTTGATGAAAGGTAGTATCGGAAAAGAAAGTGTAATAAGGGAGAAAAAATACGTACAGAGAAGGAAAACCTTTATTTCAGTGCTTCACGAGTATTTCCTAACTCTGTGTGGCGGAGAAACCACATTATTTAAATTACATTTTGGTCCAGACAGCACCATATATCCGTGAAAGCTTCAACTTCTCTACATGTAGACTTGTAGAGGTGTGAGGATGGGGAACAGTTCTCGGCTTCCAGTATACTGTGGATGCTCCCATAGGTGCTGAACAGGATTCGTTGTCAGAGCCTTGGAGGGGCCAGGAAGGAAGTTCAATGCTCTGTCTTCTCTTCGAATGAAATTTCATTTTCCTGCAACACACTGCTCAAAGTTAAAGCTACCTTGCTGGTAAAGTGAACGTAAATGGTTGTTTATGAGCTTCACGTATTTAGCGGAAACGTCTCTCTATGAACATAAAATATGATTTACCTTCGTATAAATTTGGCGGCCCACATAGAACATTAATTCCGCCCTATTTCACAATGGATTGGAGATACGAGTGAGGATGGAACGCGCCAGATGGACTTCACACCACAGTTCAACCTCCATAACTGAAATGCTGTGTGTGAACTTTACCCAGCGAATAACACCAAATACTTTCAAAAGTCATAGTCCTACTCTTTCTTTCCATAGTCCAATTTTTCGACTACATTATGCCTTTCAAGACGAAAGAGTTGGCCATGTTTGATACACACCCTCTCTAATCAGGGTACTAGAGATGTCGGCGCACTGTACCCTGACTCGTTTCATTTGAATAGTCGACGGTTAGTTTGGGCATGCCGAGCAGGGTAACACCCTTTTCGTAGTGTCACTATTATGGTGTTCCTGGGCGATTTCCCGCATCTATTCTTATTCTTTGTTGGAGAAAGTATACTGATAACAGATGCACGTGCAATGCCGACAACGTTGACATCTTTGTCATTCTGAGCGGCCCACAACACAGCCACGGATAAAGAGAATATTAAGAGGACCAGTTGCTTTCGCCAGCAGGGCGAGCACACTATATCATCGATATCCATTGGTTGAAAAACACATACTAGGTTTTATGATAAACAGTCTTTTCTAAATTAGAGGGCACATTTCTTTCAAAAATATCTTCGACAATTAGGATGCAATTTCTCTAGGAAAATATAGTTTTCGTAATTTTGTCAACAATTCTTTGAAGACGCGCCTCCACCTTTACCTTCTTTATCTTTCTTGATCTTGCTTTCTCATTAGCTTTCCTTGTGCAAAAGGCGGTAATAAGGTTAGAAAAGTCAAATGCACTTAAAGCTCCATTCAGATCTCATAACTAGCAATTTCCTCTCTCTCTCTCTCTCTCTCTCTCTCTCTCTCTCTCTCTTCTCTTTTGCTCCCTTCTTTTCTTCATTATTAAAAAGAAGCTGCTTGAGGGAGGGCTAGTTGAGGTATAGAGTAGAAGTAGTAACGCTCCCTTTGCAATAAATGTAGTAGGAGGCGCTGATCGAGTCTGGTTTCAGAGCACTGAGAGCGCTCAGATGATAATCCACTGGTGGAAAAGGGAAGCTTGATGAGATACCTCGGGAGTCAAAACCTTCGAATAGATGTTTTTAATTTCAGGGGTGCTACTTTGGTATACAGTGTAGGATTATTAGCACTTTTTAGGTAAATCGCGTTATATCTAACGTTATATCTGATGTTCCTTTCTGCAATAAATGTAGCAGGAGGCACTGGTCGGGCCTGGTTTCAGAGCACTGCTACTTCGCTAAAGTAGAACTTTAGTTTTAATTAATGTGTAACAAAATTTCGTAAAAAAAAAAATAAAAAATATGTGCACTGCCGGAGAAATTCTGGAGGTACCTCTGGATCAGTGTTCCCTTATCTAAGCAATCCCAGTGCGAAGATAGCAACGTAAACGGTTGATTTTTTGAAAGTAAATCCCTCCACACGATAGCTTGGCAGTCACCGGAGAAAAATGATGCAATGATATAATGTTGATTTTTTGTACATAAGAAATAAATGAATAAAAAATCCTTTTCAAAAAACGCATAATGTAAATTAGATTAAGTAATTTAGTATTTATATTATCCTTTACTTTCCAGTATCCTCTAAATCCGTGATGCACAAACCCTGGCCCGCGGGCCAAATGTGGCCCCCACGGGTCTTTTCAGTGGCCCCACGGGTCTTTTCAATTCAATGAAAAAGTTAGAATATAAAAGTACTTTTGAAAACGTTTTCTGTGAAGGGAGATGGAAAGTAAGTAGGCTAATACATTTAGCTATGTTCTTCGCTTGGCCCTCACATCAAAAAAGTTTGTTCACCACTGCTCTAAATGTAGTTGGGCACACGAGATACGTGTACGCGTAATGTGAATGAACTCTGAACCTATTCTTTTCAGTATACTTTTCCCTACTTCACTATAAAATCGTCTTTCACAACTATTTTCTGTCAGCAGTGCTGGCGGAGGAGGGAGAAAGCCTTGTCTGTTCTATACTTTGCCGCTATTACAATTCCCGTGTGAAAGGTTGACACGTCACTAAGTATTCTTTATTTTCATTTATTTTTTTTTATTTATTTTTGTCCTACTTTCTTGGGCTAGCCTAGAGTGGATCTTAGGGTCTTCTCTCTCTCTCTCTCTCTCTCTCTCTCTCTCTCTCTCTCTCTCTCTCTCTTCGCTTAACATAAAATATTTTTAGGACTATCAATTTATAAGATATTTAATTCTCTCGTTCATATTTCTCACTTTTGGTTCGGAATGGAATAGAAATCACAATAAGTGGGGTGATACCAGAATTAAATAAAGAACATATTAAATATGGAACCAAAATACCATATAAATTAAAGAAAAATTATATTATAATATATTCAGAAGTAGTGTAAGTAAAAGTCAGTGAAATTTATATGGTAAAAAAAAATACTGTAAAAAATACTGTAAAAAATACTGTAAAAAAAGCTGTAAAAAATGCAAAAAACCACTTTTCTACGTGAAGGTCAAAATATAAGCCTTTAATAAAATATGACCCTTCAATAAAATGCCCTTCTGGTGTCGGGGGAACGGGATCTAACCTAGGTGCGAATTTCTTAATGGTCTCTGGATTGTTTCCTTCTCGCCTTTTTCATTCGTTTTCCGGTTTATAATTTCTGTATAATAAACAACAATGTAATAATCAATGTAATAATAAATTTATAATTTCTGTAATAAATAATAATGCAATATTAAATGTAATAAATGTAATAATAAATGTAATAATTACGTAAAAAAAAAAAGAATCTGTATGCATAGAACAAGTAGATAGTTTTAAATTTGTGCGAATGTACTTATAAGCCGGTCCCTTTAATAAAAATGCCCTTCCGGTGTCGGGAGAAAGGGATCTAACCTAGGTGCGAATTTCTTAATGGTCCCTGGACTGTTTTCCCTCTTGTTTTTGGTTCATTCTTTTTTCTGTATCCACCCGAAGAGGATGCCAGTGGGCATCGAAACTGTTGTGGAAATAAACTCTGTCTATTAGAGTGGGTTTTTATTATCATAAAAGCTGTAAAAAAAAATTAGGTATCTTCAAAAAAATGTCCTTTACATATAATGAAAATAGAATGTAAAATTTGGCGGATTCTCCTCCATCTTTTACTGCAAGGGATATCCTTCTCTTTCTATTTTTAACATTTTACTGTATAAAGAACTGCGAAAAGATGAGTGTGTAAAATCTTAATAAGCATATTATATAAAATTCATTTCTAAGTAAAAGCAAACAAAAAGTCAGAGAAATGAAAATTTTAACTCGTTATACGTATTTTATATTAAATTTTGATTCAAGGGGAATGAAATTTTAATTTATATTAATTAGAAATTAAAGATTTTCATAGCCAGCAGTTATGCGGGAAAAGACTGTCATATACGCTCGGATCATGACAGCGGTATACGAGGTGCAATCAATAAATGAGCGGATTTTATCGACTGTTTTTTTATCCCGAAACAAATTCGGGCATTTATTGATTGCACCTCGTATAAGAAACAGCGAAAAGGTATCCCAAATAACAATCAAAGGTTTGCGTAATCCTAATTTTTTTTTGTAACTTTTATCTTTGTTATCATTATATTTCGGCAAGAGACGAACTTCGAAGGAGTAGGAGGGAGGCGAATGCGTTGAGAGAAGAATTTAGCGCTTTGGCGGCAAGGTTCAACTCTCTACAGGATTTTGTTTCGGGGAGTCTGGGCGCGAGTTCTCACACAGAGCGGAGATCGCGCGAAGACTCTACGACGAATCCACAACCAGTCGTCATTCGAGCCCCCCCCCCCCACTTCACCTTCGGAGGATCGACCGTTTGAGTCACTTCAAAATGGGGCCCAACCTTGGTAACATAAACTTTGCCTAACAGTAGTACAACTAATAGATTTTCTGTCTTAGAGCCAGGAACCCAACTCGGAGAAGGAGGTACTGACTCAGGGCCGTAACTAGGGTTTAGAAATTAGTGAGGTCCAGATTTTTTTCGAGCGCGGCGGGACGAGCAAAATTCAGACCAAAATGACATCTACAAACACAACCCAAGCTATACACTAAACACAAAACACAAAACGCTCGACGCTCCCTCTTTTCAAAAGAAAAGCGGTAATATGCGTTTCATACACGGAGAACGGTTCAGTCTCTTTTTTTTTTTTAGGAAATAATTACCGAGGTCCGGACCTCGGTGACCTCATAGGTAGTTACGGCCATGGGTACTGTTATCCTGGAACCCGTGTTGACGACATTACGGACTCCATAAACGAGTTTGGTAAAGATGCTGATGATAGTACGATATTTATGGTGCATTTTGAGACTAACGATGTTAAGATTTCCAGGCCAGAGCAGCTAATAGAGAAATACAAGCGGTTGATGTGGACTCTAAAGGATAGGACTAATAAATTAATTTTTTCAGAAATTCTCCCAAGAATAGCAGGATCCGACAACTTTTTCAGCAGAGCTACCTACATAAATAATATTCTGAAGTCCCTCTGCCAACAGGAAAATGTTGAATTTGTCGATTTGTGGAGTCATTTTTCCAATAAAAAGGATTTATTTTTGCGTGATGGTTTTCACCTGAATGACGTGGGAGCAGCTCGTCTTCATAGACTATTGCATGGCTCTGTGAAGGTTTTTCGGGCAAAAGACGGCGTAACTCCTGCGGAAGCGATCACTCCAACATAAATTTTCCCTATAGCGAACAATTGCCTCCACGAAGAGCCCCCAGATTCACTGCGGTAGTCAAGATTTTATAAATTTATTTTATGTTAATGCTCGAAGTTTAAGACTTAAATTTGATGAACTATTAACCCTAAAAGGACGACGCTACATATTGGTAACGTTTCAAATACACGCATTCATAACTGAACCCTACAAACAATTCCGGCGTTAAAGGGTTAAGTATTGTCCTTGACCAAAAATATGAGGTTGGAGCAATTAGTGCATCCTGGTTAAATACAGAGACTAGAGATTTAATCCAAGTGTTTAAAATGATTAAAGGTTTTGATAATGTCGACGCCAAAAAATATTTCCCCATCAGAAATGCAGACAGAACTCGCGGTAATAGTTCCAAATTAGTGGGTAAACATTTTAATTCTAATGAAGCTAAACATTTTTTCTTCAATCGTATAGTTAATTTGTGGAATGGATTGCCAGCCAGCGTAGTTCAAAGTAATTCGATCGAATCCTTTAAGAAGAAACTAGATGCTTATCTTACCTTAAACCCCCAGTTGGAAGCGTTTATTAGCGCGTAGAAATAGTGTAGAATTTTCACTCTGATTCCCTCCTCCGTACTTTAAAATTTTTACTTTATCTTTAAATTTCTTTCTTTTCTTTCAACCTCTTTTCTCTGTTTTAAAGAAGGAAGGTTAAAAAGAAGTAAGAAAATTTAAAGACAAGTGACACTTTTAAAGCAAAGAGACAACCTCGTAGGGACCAGTCGGTCTGTTGCTGCTTGGTATTCTTTGTATTCTTTTGTATTATCTTTGATAATATTCTAAAGAGGGATGACAAAAATAAATAGACACCTTTGTTTTCCAAAATTTTTTTTATTTGATTATAAAAGTCAATAAATAATAACAAATTAATTGAATTAATATATTTAAAATCGTGTTCCTTTTCCATTTCCATTTATTAATTCAATAAATTTATTATTATTTAATGACTTTTATAATCAAATAAATTTTTTTTGGAAAAAAACAAAGGTGTCTATTTACGAATGTCAACCATACTTACTTACTTTATGTTACTTTATGTGAGTTCGAACGACGTTTCAGGATCGACCTGTGGTCGACCCTTCTGCAGCATCCCGCATAATTTGCGGGATTTGGTGAAGGAGGGAATTGCTGTCTGATTTGCCCTGCCCTCGTAGCCAGCCACGCATGGCTGGTCGGGGACTTTGCGCAGGAAACTGTCCAGCTGGTTCATGAAGTTATTCAGGTCGGTGTGTTAGAGATTACTCACTTCTTTTGGTAGGGCATTGAAAAGCTTTGGACCTCGTATTCTGAGGGTATTTTCCATCCTCGTTTTCATGGCCCCCTGTCCCACCGCAGCTGGGACAGTACAAAATCTGCCTCTTCTCTCATTTCAGTTTGTTTCTATTTCATTTCTAAGGTTAGGGACGAAGCCCTCACGTATTTTCCATATGTATATTATTGTGTACCGCTCGCGCCTTCTTTCGAGAGAGTAGAGTTTCAGGGATTGTAGTCGAGACCAGTAGTCTTCACTTTCCGTTTCCTCTATCTTAGACGTAAAAGTCCTTTGTATAGCTTCAGTGTTCGCAATGTCTCGTTTTCCGTATGGGCTTGTGAGTACTGAGCAATACTCAATTATCGGTAGGACTAGACTCTTCTATAATTTAAGCATGATGTTTGCTTTTCTGCTGCGGAAGCTCCTCCAGATGGTTCCCATTATTTTTCTAGCCGTTGTAATTTTAATGTTGTAGTGCTCTCTGAATTCTGTATCCGACGACATTATTACTCCAAGATCCCTGACTTGTGGATATGGTGTTATCTGTTTGTCTTGCAGAGTTAGTTTTGTACCTTTTATTCTGCAGCTCCTTGTTATTATCATATCTTAGATGTTGGAATTTTTCTTCGTTGAACTTCATATTGTTGTCTTCTGCCCATTGGAATAATGTTTCAATGTCGTTTTGTAATTTTCCTATGTCACCTTCGTTCAATATTTACTTGCATATCTTTGTGTCATCTGTGAAACATGATACAATACTGTCATTAATATCTGCATCAATATCTGCAATCATTATTATGAACAGCAAGGAAGCTAATACTGTCCCTTGTGGGACAGAGCTCACGACTTCCGAGACTTCCGATTTAACTCCGTTTACTACCACTCTTTGTGTTCTTTGCGTCAAGAAGTTAAATATCCATCTTCCTAGCTTTCCAGTAATTCCTGTATCCTTAAGTTTGTGTGCTATGATTCCATGGTTACATTTATCGAAGGCTTTAGCAAAGTCAGTATATATTACATCTATGTTTTGTCCTCGACACAATGTTTCCAGTATTTTCTCCTGATGGTCTAATAGCTGTGATAGGCATGATCTTCCAGCCCTGAAGCCATTTTGTTTGGGTTGTACAATGTACAAGTCCTTTTTCTTGTAGGTAGTGGGTAGTTTTGTCTCTAGTTATACGTTCAAAGCACTTTATAAGGTGTGAGGTGAGAGCCATATATATATATAATTATATATATATATATATATATGGGCAAATAGGAGGGGATTGTAGACACCAATCGATCAGGGAGGTAGTCCGGGGGAGATATTAGGCAGAAGACAGGGAGTGCTGGAACTCCTGTTTCTCCTGTCACTCTCCTCCTTAGCTGATCTTTTACTGTGTCTCATCTACCCTGTGAGTAGTCCAGCATGCTCTCAAACACACACTTCTCCCTCTAAAATGCATATATTTTACATACTACACAATCTTTCCAAAATTAAAAAAATATATAGCATTGCGAACATTGGCGACCTTGATTTTGGCTTTCTCTTTCTTATAAAGAGGGACATTTTTGTGGGCACCCACCCTTGGCCTCTCCTTTTCACATAAAAAGCAGTCGATACAGAAACTGAATTAACTTCATTATAAGGAACAATGATGAACTAAAATGTTTTAATCTTTAATGAAACATTCTCTTTGGCATAAAATATTAAAAGCACATCTGTTTTCAAATGTAAGTCCGCTCCATCTTTGATGGAAGATATGAAAAATGAAGTGGATTTGCTGCATCTATATTCGCTAAAGTGGAAAGCTTTTGTGAAATAGTAATAAAATGATTCCACATTCTTCTTATTACGGGTAAATTATTCTTAGTTTATCTTCGATTCTCTTGCTTAATCGAATTATATGTTCGTTGACCGACAGATCCTCCGAAAATTAATACTTGGAGTTGTTTAACTTCTTTGTAACGGCAGGTGGGGATCACCATATGATGAAGGGGATCTACAGCTTTCCGTGAGATCCCAGCCATTTACGGGTCGCCATATATATATATATATATATATATATATATACCTAAACGCGGAAGACGGTCACCCATTTAAATACGAAGTAGACTTAACGTCATTTAATTTCGCTGATCAAACGGGAAGCGGCAGTACGACGTGGACACGAAATTTCCGAGCACACTGAAATATCGCGCCCTTAAATTTCAAAGCATCTTGCCATATTTCTCTTACGTATTAAAATGTTGCAACTCTTTAACTAACTTTTCGAATCTATCATTTCACTTTGCACATAAAATACGAATCTTTTTTTATAATATATATGTACTCGCATAATTACAGTGTCCCTCTTTACACCTCCCCTCATCAAGAGCAGTGTTAGTGCCACGGCGAGGAAAATGTGTTAATCTTTCCTTGATTTGAGTAGTGAAAACAGATATACAATTTTTAATTGGAAAAAACAGTAATTTATGACATCCATTTATTGTAGCTTAAAATCTAATTTTCAATTAAAATTGAATTTCATGTATCGCGTTGATGGAAAATTTTAATTTATATCCAAAGTTAATTTCTATTTTTTTAATACTACTTTTTACTTTAAAAAAAATTGTCACATTCAGGATGATTTTTGTAATTCATTCTTAATGGTATATTAAATCTACTGTTAAATTTCTTATTTATTTATTTAATTAATTATGTGTGTGTGTGTGTATGTATACAGTAGGCTCGCGATATTTCGCGATTTGTTATAACGATTTTTCTACTTCGCGAACCCCTAAATTACTCGCGAAGTATTTGAAAAAAAAGGTAGTAATTTAGGGGTTCGCGAAGCAGAAAAATCGTTATAACAAATCGCGAAATATCGCGTGAACCTACTACATACAGTGTATATGTATATGTAGAATGTAACAAAAGTCGTTATTCATAGGATATTTATTTCGTTATATATGTCATCCTCCTTTCGGGATTTCGGTGAAACTTTTGCTATTGCGCTAGACATATCGAAAGCTTTTGATAGAGTCTGGCACAAATCTTTAATTTCGAAACTGCCCTACTTCCGTTTCTATCCTTCCATCTATGCCTTCATCTCTAATTTCCTTTCTGGCCGATCTATAGCTGCGGTTGTAGCTGACCACTGTTTTTCTAAAACTATCAACAGTGTTGTTCCTCAGGGTTCTGTCCTGTCACCCACTCTTTTTCTTTTAATATTTATTAATGATCTTTTAATTCGCACTTCCTGTCCTATTCACTCCTATGCCGATGATTCCACTCTTCACTTCTCCACCCGCTTCCCAAAGCGTCCCTCTCAACAGTCGCTCCATGATTCGCTTGGAGTGGCTATGGTGCACCTGACCTCTGATCTTTCTGCTATGTCTGATTGCGGCAAAGAAAATCTTGTGGCTTTCAGTACCTCAAAAACTCAGTTCCTCCAGCTGTCTACTCGTCACAATCTTCCACACGATTATCCCTTTACCTTCAACAACACACAACTCAATCCTTCCTCTTCTCTTAACATTCTTGGCATTTCTTTTCCTCGTGATTTTTCCTGGAAAGAGCACATATACTCTCTTTCCAAAACAGCTTCTAAGAGGTTAGGTGTGTTGTACAGCCTCCGCAGTTTCTTCATCCCCGTTCAGTTGCTGTCTCTGTACAGGGGTCTTATCCGCCCCTGTATGGAGTATGCTTCTCATGTATGGGGTGGTTCAACCCAAACAG
This sequence comes from Bathynomus jamesi, assembly GCA_023014485.1. Taxonomy (NCBI): domain Eukaryota; kingdom Metazoa; phylum Arthropoda; class Malacostraca; order Isopoda; family Cirolanidae; genus Bathynomus; species Bathynomus jamesi. Next base: position 342,699 of record JAJOZX010002344.1, read on the forward strand.
CCGTACTTGACCAAGTGGAATCAAAGGATTTTCGTCTCATCAATTCCCCGCCTCTAACTGACTGCCTTCAATCTCTCTCTCTCTTCGCCACAATGTTGCCTCACTCTCTCTCTACTATCGCTATTATAACGGACACTGCTCTCGTGAACTCTCTAACTGCATGCATCCTCCTTTAACCTCTTAACGACCGAAGTTTTTGTAGAGTTAAGTTATGAGTGCGTGTATTGGAAACGGTACATATTCAACCCAGTGGTCCAAAAGAGGTTAAGGAGAGCACGCAACACCAGACTTTCTACACTTTCTCATTACTTTTCTGTCCACCTCTCTAACGCAGTGGTTAATCGGTATTTTCAACCTTTCATCTACTCAACCGGTCACCTCTGGAACAATCTTCCTCAATCCATCTTTCGCCCTATCTATGACCGCCAATCTTTCAAACGCAGAGTGTCTCCGCATTTCGAAAACCCTGGACCTTGATTTTGGCTCTCTTCTTCTGTAGGGAGTGGGGGGGGGGAGGCGCTTTTGCGGGCATTCACCCTTGGACCCTCCCTCCTGCATAAAAAAAAAAGAATACCGTAGAGAAGATGTGCAATGAAAGTAATTTTTTCCCTTTGTAATGAAATAAAGGCACGTAACGATATTCCATTAAACATTAAAAGAGGAACATTCGCGTCATATTAAAATATTGATTTCCAAAATATTCGAATGAAATTTAAAAAAAAACGTGCCGGGTACAGGTTTTAGTATGTGTGTTTTTTGTAGTTTTGGGGTTTCGTTTTATCATAATCTAATGATCGGTCAAATTCAGAAGCATTTAACTGTTTTTTTTTGTAGTTAGTTTCCACTGCAGACAGTCCTGTGTTTATTTATGAGTCCGGGTTGATGATTCATCGGGATCAAGATACACCGCAAGTTTGTGTTTCATTCCAGAGTTAACGTAAATATACCCGTTCCAGTCATATGTACATTCATATCACCTTAGGCTTGCTCTACACAAACTGTTTCGAGAACTCAGAATCTCTGGCATTTCAAGCCATCCTTTTGTTTATTTCTCTTCACTACCAATATGAAGTTACCGGTAACAATCATACATTTTTGTACCAACAGTTCAAACCTAATCTCATTCGAAGTGCACAATAGGGCTACTAAGCCTCATTCAGCACATGCAGTCGACACAGCTGAGAACCTCCAATCCGATCCGTTACCAAGCAAGAAACTACCAGAACAGGTAACTGGAAACGGAGCTTTCTCGGAGGACCGTAGGAATACAAAACAAGCGACACTGAAAGAAATCAAATTTGGAATACTTGAAGAACAACGCAAAACAGGACACATAAATATAGTCCTAGCAAATATTCAAGGGCTAAGACCGTTTATGGAAGAAACAAGGATTGACATCGTATGCCTCACAGAAACACATCTTAAGACTGCTAGGGAGATTGTGAAAACTGTGAATATTGTATAGATAAAGAAGAAGTGAAGATTGGTGGTCAGAACATACTACGAGCTGACAGAAGAGAAAGATGAAAAGGTGACCGCCGTGCTATATACATACGTGAGAGCCATATGACAGAAACAATAATGAGTAAATCAAACAACTACGTGGAGCTATAAGGAGTAAAAATTGAAAAACTTAATGCGAAATCAATACACTCTAATTTCAAAATTAACTGAAGCCATTGCCAACATCAGAAACCTAATAAAGCCCTTCAACACCCCATGCCTGAATATGCGATGATTTTGATTTCCCATTTATGAAGTACAAAAGAATGGGAAGAAATATATATATATATATAATATATATATATATATATATATATATATATATATATATATATATATATATATATATATATAAGTGGTGCACAATATTGCACAATATTGCAATATTGCAAAAATTTTGATAGTTCCAACAAATTAATTTATGTTAGCACAGGAGAAAACAGACAACACCAGAAAAAAATAACTGCTTGGATCTGGTATTCACGAATAACACCAATTTAATCAATGAAATAAAAATAACACCATCAAATATCTCAGACTACAACATTATCGAGGTATCCAATAATATGGCGAGAGCACTAAAAGAAAATACTCGTATTGAAGAAAGAAGCAAATCTGAGATTTCTAATCTAAACTCTAAGACTATAAATTGGGAATAAATGAGATCCCATATGGCACAAATAAAGTGAGAAACAGTCTTAGAGGATAAAACAACCGAAGAAATAATAATAGCCTTTGAGAAAAGATTCTGGAAATCTAAGAAAAATATGTTCCAAAAGTACAGCCAAAGGAAAAGAAGAACTATTTCCAGAGACAAAAAGTGAACACTATTCCGCAAGAAAAGGAGAGTAGCCACGAAGTTAATTAATTGCACAGACAACAACATCAAAAACGCGATACAAATAAAATTGAAAAGGATAGACAGGGAAATAAAAGCCCTAATTAAGAGCTATTCAGAGAGAAAAGAGGAAGATTTGGTGAAAACAATAAAAGATAACCCAAAATACCTTTATAGCTTCGCGAAAAGAAAAACAAAAACGCATATCACTATCGTACCTCGAAAAAAAAGAAAATAATGAGCTAATCGATGATCTAAAAGAAATATCTGAAATACTGAAAGCTCATTGTGAGTCAGCTTTCAGTACCCCAAATAGAGACAAAGCAGTACCTGACAGAAATATCTTTTTTGAAAAGGAATTAAATGGATTTTGAATTTACCGCAGAAGATATAACGAAAACTATAGGACAAATGAAATCACATTCAGCTGCAGGCCTGGACAAATGGCCCTTGTTGATTAAAAACTTTAAGAACGAAATAGCTAGAAGATCTAGAAGATCCCTGGCCACGAGGAAATACCGAGCATACTAAAAAGAGCGAACATTGTTCCTGTATATAAATGGGGGGGGGGGGGGGGATAGGTCTCAAGCAAAGAACTATATTCCGGTGTCACTGACACATCTCATCAAAACATTTGAAAGAATAGTCAGGAAAAATATATGACTTTTTGGAGAGACAGAAAAAATTCAATGAGAACCGGCAGCGATTCCGATCAGGAAGATCGTAACAGTATTGTAACATCCTTTGTTGACGATACAAAGATCGGCAGAAAAATCGACAATGCGGAAGAGGTGGAAGCCGAACAGAGGGACACAAACAGAATATACAAATAGTCACAAGACAATAACATCAATTTTAACACCGATATATAGCACCGATTTTTAATTATGTGATTGTTTATCTTTGTCCCAGTTGGCATTTGTTCTCTCAAGTTTGAAGGTAACTAACAGCATAAAATATTGCTTCACATTAATGTGAGATTGTAATAAATATTTAATCAGTATATACACAATTATAATATATATATATATATAATAAGCAAACAACCACAGGGAAAAGGATATATAATATATATATATATATACAGGCCCTCTCAGAGGTCCAGATAGGCCCGGGCCATTTCCAACTTTTGAGGCCCATAGCTAAACCCAATTATTACTTTCACTGCAAAACATTATATTCAAACCTGAAATTTCTAAATTTGAGCCCCCCCCTTAAGCTTGAGGCCCAGGCCATATGGCCTTCTTAGCCCCCCTCTGATAGGCCTGTGTTTATATATATTTATTTATATATATATATATATATATGTGTGTGTGTGTGTGTGTGTGTGTGTGTGTGTTTTGACATTCACTGTTACATGCAAATATGTCGAGATAATTATTAGTGAAACTGAAAACCAGCAAATGTTATAAATATTATATATAAAAAGGAAGAGTGATCTAATATGGTACTTGATGCATATGTGATTTCGCAGAGAAGAATACAGGCTTTATCTGACTTGCCTAAACCAATACGTGCCTCGCATCAAAATTTCATATTAATGGTTTAAAACAACGATTCCCAAACAATGGTACGTGAGGTATTGCTTCGTGGTAAGTAAATATACAGGGTGTCCCATAAGTGTATATAAAAGAAATAAAATTTCAGTAAACCATGAAATAAAAACGCGAAGATAAATTTAGAGTTTGTAGTTTTGGAGAAGTAAAAATGCTTGTAAAGTAATGGTAATGTAAAGGGTTTGCCTCGGTACGTAGTGGCCAATATCGTAACACCGCTTCAGCGTCGATCAGCGAAGTTGAGCGACATTGGGTCTGGGTAGTAGTTGGATGGGAGACCGTCCTCTGCGTCCAGGTGATGTAGAAACCCGTGGTTCAGATCCCACATAGTTTAGGTCCCCTCCGTCAAATGACCTTGCGAAGGAAGTTAAACAATTCCATCAAAAAGAATCTTCCCGAAAATTTGAAAGTAGTGGTGGTGATACGATAAGTTTTCCGTTTTGTTATTGGGGGTATAGAAGTAGGTAAATTTGGGAACACCTTGTTTACGGTGTAGTATTTGTATAAGAGTACTTCACAACACATGGATAAGGAGGAGATTATAGGACAAAGAGGAGATTGTAGACACTAATCGACCAGGGAAGTATTCCTTGGGGGACGTTAGGCAGGAGACAGGGAGTGCTGGAACTCCCGTTTCTCCTGTCACTGTCCTCCTTAGCTGATTTTTTTCCGTGTTTCATCTACCCTGTTGAACAGTTCAGCATACTCTCAAACACACGCTTCTCCCTTTATTCCTCACTACATATACATGCATTTTGCACATTGCATAATCTTTACAAAATTTTTTAAAAAATTATTAAGAATAATATTTGTATTTTGGCTCTCTTCTTTTTCTATGGAGGGGCGTTTTTGCAAGCGTTTGCCCTTGGCCTCACCTTCCTGCACAGAAGAAAGTAATTATACGTAAACGTTTAATTATGATTAGATTGTTTATTACGTACAGTTATTGAGAATCAGATACGAAAGACACATTTTAACACTTGGATGAGGAACTGGTATATATATATATGTGTGTGTACAGTTTCGGAAAAAAATCCGCCTACATAAAATTTCTGAAACGAATAAAAAATTAGTAACAAAATATCGAAAGAGAAATAAAATATTATTAATTAGTAATTTTTAAAAAAATTTTTAGTTGTTTTCAAGGCGAACATTTTCTTGAGAAACTGTACAATCAGTTCAAAAAGTCGTGTCCTGAAATTTTTAACAATATTTATCAGTTAATAACCTAGAATTTCACCGCAGGACTTTTTTGAACCCACTGTACGAAAATTAACACCTACAGAGTGCCTCATAAATGTCTTAAATTGCGAAATAAAAACCTTTTATAGGCCCACGCAAAATTTCTCACAAATCTGCAAAAAATATTACCCCTACTTTTTTAATCACTTATGTAACATTATAAATTTTCGTTCCTCGCTAAATTTTAATATTTATATTCATTAATAATGAAAGACAGCTGCGCATAATTAATATAATGATAACGAGATCATTATAGCGGAAGGTCGAGGGGAGAAAGAATACGCTCCATTTTATCAAGAAGATAATTCATTGTAACTTCGCACCACCTATTATTATTATTACAAAATATATTTAATAAATGATTCAGACGATCATTTTCAATCTCAAGATTATCAGAAAAGGTCTTTAATAAAACTGTACTGTCGACATAATGAATTGCTGATAGCGTAAATGAAGAAATTTGATATCATTTACGGGAACATTAAATAATGAGTGTATATTAAAAGTCTCGTGATACGACTCAATCAGGTGTCAAGTGTCCCCACATTTTCCATAAATATTTTTTAGAAGATATACTTATATAATTTTCTAAATTTCTGTTATTTTTTGAAAATTATCAATAATTTCTGAAGTTTAGATCTCACACACACACACACACACACACACACACACACACACACACACACGTACGTACGTATCTCCGCATAAGTGAGTTACCGACTTTTTAAAATCCATATATGTAAAAAACTAATTAGCCTAACCCAATTTAACCTAACCTAACCTTAGGGCTCGAAGTGTGAGTTCAGCTAAGTCATTAAATAGTGAGGTACTAGCTAATCTAGACCTAGCTTAACCTGACCTAACCTAACCAACCCTGAACTAACCTAACGTACCGTAACAACGTAATCAGAACCAACGTACGAGTATGTATTTCCGAAAGTAAAAATTTTTCTGAATTCTTTATATGATTTTCTTTAATGTTTTGTGGTAGCCAAAAATGTTACCTCACAACAAAACCTACCCCATTACATCTAAGTATGAATTATCATACACACGACCTCACTTATGCCCAATTGCCTACGCGTGCCGTGCACACAAAAAAAAACATACACAACCTTACACATAAAACATTACAAAATTCTACAGATGAGATTAATAAAAGAGAATATCAAAATTTAAAGGTATAATATCGAAATTTATTTTCTTTTACGCAGGAAGGAGGGGCCAAGGGCAAATGCCCACAAAAGCGCCCCCCCCCCCATAAAAGAAGAAGAAAGCCAAATTCAAAGTCCGGGATTTTCGAGATGTCTAGACACTCTGCGTCTGAAAGATGGGAGGTCATAGACAGGAGGGAAGATGGATTGAGGAAGATTGTTCCAGAGTTGACTGGTTGAGTAGATGAAAGATTGAAAATACCGATTAACCCTCGCGTTAGAGAGTTGGACAGAAAAAGAATGAGAAAGGGTAGAACGGTAGAGAGGTATAATATCAAAATTTAAAGGTATAATATCAAAATTAAAGGTATAATATCAAATTTAAAGGTATAATATTGAAATTTAGAGGTATAATATCGAAATTTAAAGGTATAATATCAAAATTAAAGGTATAATATTGAAATTTAGAGGTATAATATCGAAATTTAAAGGTATAATATCAAAATTAAAGGTATAATATCAAATTTAAAGGTATAATATTGAAATTAATTGTTTAATTTAAGGTTTTAAATAAAGAAAAACTACAAGTATATAAAGATTTCCTATATTTTTCCTATGCTTTCTTTGAAATTCTTATATATTTCCTATATTTCCTATATTCCTATATTTCTTATATATTCTTTGAAAGCAAGTGTTTGACACTCGGCTCAATCTATCTATACGATAACGTAGAGGATGATATATAGACACTCGAAAATCCGCCTTCTGTTTTCTATTAGATGGATAAGATTACTAAAATAATGGGACCTCTAAATCCATATTTGTTTGACATTTGGATAGCCTTCATTGAGACTAGAATTTCATCTTGATTATAAATGGTTAGTCATCAAACATTCCTGATGATTAATTTGTCTTTAAAATCATGAACAGTGACTCGTCAGGTACTCTTTATGAATTATCTTTCATTATATATATATATATATATATATATATATATATATATATATATATATATGCGCTTCGGTAGTGTAGTGGTTAGCAGGAACGGAGCGAGAGTGTCACGGGCCCCAGGGCAAAACTTATTTACGGGCCCCCTAACAAAAATTTATTATACATTTATATTGCTTTTCCTTGCATTATTTATTTAGCATATATGTAAGAATTATGATACTACTTGTACGCATGGAGGCAGGCCCGGATTTAGCTATAGGCGAACTAGGCGATCGCCTAGGGCCTCGCGCCAAAGGGGGCCTCGCTCAAGCCGTTTTGCGCGTTCTGTTCAAGTGATATTAATGATTTAGAACTCTATGAAGAACTTAAAGTACTTTGCAGGTTTATACCTGAGAAAACAGATCTCGGAAATGCCCTTGTTTATATAGTGCAAAAACAACTAAGTGAGATTTCCTAATGTTTATGTTGCACTTCGAATAGTATTAACCATCCCAGTTACTGTTGCTTCGGCTGAAAGAAGTTTCTCGCGTCTCAAACTTATTAAAACATATTTGCGTTCCACCATGTCTCAAGCGAGATTGCAATCATTAGCTATGTTATCAATAGAAAACGATATAACAAATTCATTACATTATTCTCAATTAATTGAAGAGTTTAGCTCGAAGAAAAGTAGAAAAGCATTGCTGTAATATTCAAGGAGCATCTGAACCAAATATTAAAGCATTAATATTTAGCCTGATAAGTCGATCGCTCACTATTATAAAAAATGAAATGTCAACATCTCTTATACATCACATATGAAAAACGTTTGTATACTATGGAAAGTCATTACCTATAATATTATATAAATCTTAGAAATCATTGTCTTATATTTTCGATACAAATCTTGATTCATATTATAATTTAATACTTATTTGTATGGTTTATTTATATTTCTTATACAATTTCCATGCGTGATTATTTTGGTTTGGTTTAATTTTTAAGTGCTGGCATAGTTCTGTCTATGCGGGATTCTAATATTGCTGGTATAGAACCGATAATTAAGTCCATATTTTCATATATATATATAGGCCTAGGGCCTCGCAATTTCTAGATCTGCCTAGGGCCTCGCATCTTCTAGATCCGGCCCTGCATGAAGGCATAGAAGGCAAAACATTATGCAAAATATTGAGCTTTAAAAAAGATACCGTGAAATAAAAGTTTACTTACGACAACATCAGAACTTGACTTTTCTTGCCTTTCTTTCAGCAAATTCATTAATTAAATCCTCCAAGCTAATATTTCTAACTTTCTTGTTTTCAATTGATATAATTGAGAGTCCACTTAATCTTTTTTCATTCATAGAATTTCAAAGATAGTTCTATATTAGTTTAAGTTTTGAAAACGATCTCTCTGCACTCGAAACTGTCACAGGAATTGTGAGGAACAATGTTATGGCAGTCACAACTTCGGGAAAACTTGAGCACAAAGTACTGTTGTCTTTAATTAAAAATGAATATAGCTCATGGATTGTCGTCATTTTTTCAATGTCTGTTTTTAAGCACATTCGAAAAGAGAGTAATTGACTTGGAAATCCAGAGGAAATATCATTTTTATATTTATTTACTAGCTTTGTTGCTCTCTCAATAACTTCTCATCACTTGTTGAAACGACCCGGGCCCCCCCAAAAGGCTCGGGCCTCGGGGCACTGCCCTAGCTAGCTCCGCCCCTGGTGGTTAGCATCGCTGACTACGAATCCATCGGCCTCGGGATCGAGACCCAATGACAGCAGGCGGCGCGCAGCAAAACCCAGCTGTTCATCCTTTCACACAATAACAAAAAACTTGGTTGGTAAATAAATGGGTACCCTGGGTAGCCTAGTGGTTAAGACGATGGGCTGCTGATCGGGACGTCGCGAGATCGAGTCTGGGCGAGGACTTTGTAATTTCTGACCACCCGTAGTGGGACGTGGTTCGGATTCTACGTTAAACTGTAGGTCTAACGTGGAGTGACAAGTTTGACCTTCGTCAGAATGAACAAATCGTGCGGAAACAAAACCAAGGTTAACCAAGGTCATAATAAACAGAATCAGTATACATATTAAAATATACAGTACATACTGAAAGAGTTTTGTATATAATCTATATATACTCTTTCGCACTGCTTTAACGTTTCGTTGCTGAGTGAGTAACGTGGCGGCTCGCAAAATTTGTATCTTTAATGATATCGGTACGAACCCGACCAAGGTAAGGAAAACTTATTCCTAATGTATTCAGACTTAAAACTTAATATGTTGTTCTTGTTTTAACAAAAATAATATGTATGTAATTATACTCGGTTAATGAAAATAAAATGTAATTTAATTGACATTTCCTTCAATAGATGGCGCCATCCACTTTGATTAAATTATTTTCAAGAATCAGTTCCACGAAAAGTATTTTATCAGGCATCGAAGTTTGATGAAAATACTGTCGTCAACCGAGGGGACATGCCTGATGAAAGAATTTTCAACATCTTGATGAAAATTCCATTCTCATTGTATGACGCTGTACCTTGCGTATAGACCTGTTGAGAAATCAGCAAATCAGTAAAAACAACAATGCGCAGTCTTCTGTTGCTAAAAACATTTTGAATTTCTGATATCAAATGATAAAAAGGGTGAAAGGTGCTGCTATCGACGGGTTAGTAGTCGATTGTGATCTAATTTTGAAAATCAATAAAAACCATTTTTAATGCAATCTTTTACAGCAGGATTTTCTTCGTACCTTATTTATTTTACATCGCCATTGACTAAGTATCTATACCAACCATACCATGTACCTATACCATGTATCATGTATCTATACCATGGACTATATCTATACTATATCTATATATATTTATCTATCTATATCTATATCAGTGATGTAGTCGAGACCACCAAGTCCGAGACTGAGACCGAGACCGAGACCTGATCCTGTGAGACCAAGATCGAGACCGAGATCAAAGTTCGAGATCGAGATCTACCTTCCGAGATCGAGACCCTTAAAATTCGAGACCGAGATCGAGATCGAGACCAAGCTCATGCCCTTTCAATTTGTTTTACACTACTATGGAAATTAGACTATGTTAAGTATATTAATAAACTAATAACTACTTTCTCAAATGTAGTGTGTTGAATGCAAAAAGTGTAGCCTATAAATTAACAAATGAATATATATATATATATATATATATATATATACATACTTCTTATTTATTTACTTATTTTATATCTGTTACAGAAGGTTTAATGAACGTACCCATTACCCAGTTTGACTTGTGCATTTATTTAAAGCATGATAGGTGTTCATTACACTTAAGGAACATCAGCATGCTCAGAAGATCTGCTGAAGTTCGACTTCTGTGGGGCCTCATTATTATGCCTCCATGGCTAAATACACGCTCAATTGGAGCACTAGAGGCAGGCACTGTTAAAACAGTCATGGCAATATTGGCCAGTGATGGGAATTTATCCTTTTCTGGTGCCAAAACTTTATTGGAGAGCAGTTGTCTAAAATATGAGATTCATCGATCTCTAAGAGGTACCGCCGCAACTGTTCCCTGCGGTTCAAAATCTTCCCGGTTTCAACGTTCTTCTGCTTGGACCGATAGCTTTGATATTTTGCCATTAGTCTCGGAACTTTGGTTTGACTGTTTTATTTCGTCTTCGCTGCTATGAGAATGAGCGCTCTCTCTCTGTATCTGCTCATTCTCCGTGCTTGAGTTTCCTGTATAGCATTTTTCCAACACCATTTCTATGAAAAATAAATTGACATATCGGTACTATAAACAGAGGCATGGCAATTAGCATAAGGTCTATATATATATATATATATATATATATATATATATATATATATATATATATATGACATTAATTCAACATCCACTCAAAACAGGGTGACTGATTAGTGAATACCTAGAGTCCCTTACTTTTACAAACTTTCATAAACATTCTGAATTGTGTCTGTTCAACCAAGCCACCATCATGAGTATGCCAATAACATATATTTTTCATTACGGTCTCGAGAGGTCTCGAAAGATCTCGGGGAGAAAAACCGAGACCGCGTCTGTCGAGACCGAGATCGAGACCGAGATCTAAATAGCGGAGACCGAGATCGAGATCGAGATCTGCAAATTGGGTCTCGAGATCGGTCTCGAGACCGAGACCGATCTCGAGACCTACATCACTGATCTATATCTATATCTATATCTATCTATACTATATTTATATATCTATATCTATACTATATCTATACCATGTATCTACACCAACTAGCAATTGATCGAAGTGCATCACGGGGAAATAAAACAATTTTTTAAAAATCTGCAGTTAGATGATTATTGAACTAATCCCAGACGCGAATACAGGGGGAGCGCGGGGATTTAGGATTTGTCATGTCGGTATCATGTAAATATTGCCAGCCCAATATTATGTAATATTATGCAATATTGTTAAAATTATTAATTATTAGAATACGATATTTCATTCAGATTAAAGCTAGAGATAAGCACACACACACACACCCCGACTGTATCCGCGCCTGAATCCTCGCTAAATAGTTCAAATCACACGTTAGAACTTCAATATGAAAATGAAAATGAAAAGGTTTATTGCAGACTTTAGTCCATATGACAAATATTATTAATACAATGACAGTTCATATACTAAGGATAAAATATATACAATTGATTAGAAATAATACAGTAAAGTTGGAGTTAAGTGGAGCTACAGACAGACGTTTTCGTACCAAGAAGTCCATACTTAGACTTTAGAGGATAAACAGCAGAACTCATAGATAGCTTGGATAATCGGGTTGGTTGATTTTTTAATTCTTTGCATTAGACTCTATTGAGCACGTCTTGTTACCTCCGGGAAGCTCGGGACATTGCGAGTAGCAAACATTAGCGAAGCTGAGCATCTCGGGGGTAATTTATGTAAAAGTTTAAAAGACCTGTTGTACAGCAAATTTAGAGTTCTGCCAGAACTTTTTTTATAATTCACCCACAGTTGCTGTCCGTATATATTACTGCAGAAAGTACGAAAGAGAGTGTCTTTAGCTTCACTTGTACAGAACCGAAAGTTTCTTATAGTCATATTCGCTTTAGCACAAAGGCTTCGAGATTGTTTTCTTATATCCGAGTCATCACTCAAGGAGCTGGTAATAGTTTGACCCAAATACTTAAACTCTTGTACTTCCTCAATTACTTCACATCTCATTTTAAACCTAATATCAGCTGGCTGATTATAGCTTTTAGGATGAAATTGCATAACCTTAGTTTCTGTAACATTAAAAAAAATATCATGTTTCTGCGAATACACTTCGCAGACTTTTAGTAGCCGATCCAGACCTTTAACAGAGGGACTTAGTAACACCATATCATCGGCATAAACTAAGTTATTTATCCTTATGTTATCTATACAACATCCCACTGTTGCTTCATTAAGTGAAGCAATTAATCCGTCAATATACACATTAAACAGCATAGGGGAGAGCAAGGAGCCTTGTCTCACCCCGCAAGAGGAGCCAAAACATTCGGATAGTACATTGCCCCACCTAACGGTGAAAGATTGGTGGGAATACCAAAATTTCAATAAATTTAATATGTACATGGGAACCTTCCTGTCTTCTAGTTTTTTAAATAAAATATTGTGGTTCACCCTATCATATGCCTTACTTATATCTAGGAAACAGCTATAAATAGTTGAATTACTGTCAGTGTATTTAGATACTGTTTCTTTAAGTGCATAGATACACAGGTCAGTTGAGTGGGACCTTTGAAAACCAAAGTGATTAGATGTCCATAGGTAATCATTTAATCGGAGTAACAAGAGTTTTTCTAGTAGTTTCGAGAAGCAGGAAGTGATAGCAATAGGCCTGTAATTATTGCTGGACAGAATGTCTCCATACTTATTTTTGACCAGAAGCAAGATATATACCCTCATGAACTCTGCAGGGATATGGCTATGAGCAAGCATGGCTGATAAGAGCAATGATATATGCAGACATACTACGTCATTGGCAAATTTTAAGTGCTCATTCGATAGGTCATCTACCCCTGACGCAGAACCAGTCTTTAATTCTTTAATTAACCTCTCTACTTCAGAAAATGATATCAAAGTATTTTCCCTTGCCCCTCCCACAGTCGTTTCGCTGCAATCTATCTTAAGATTATCCCTACTCACACTGTTAAGAATGTTAGAGTAGGGGTTTTTCCACAGCTTTGCAATTTCATCCTCCCCCGACACCCCATCGATTCTCGGAGGGAGGACATTTTTGACACCCGTTTGATTCTTAACAAATTTCCAAAATTTGTTATTATCGTTATTTATGCGAATTTCACAGGCTTTTGATGCTCGAATAGACTCTTCTTCCTGTTTACATCACCTTATGGCCGCCTTATACTGACCCCTACTTCTACACATATTCATGTATACTGGTCCTAATCTGGGTCTACCATGAATGCACCACAAATCATAGGCGTCTTTCGATTCCCTCTTCAGGGGGGCAATAAAATCATTCCATCCAGGAATAATCTTAGTATGATAGTTGTAAGATTTAATCAGGGCGCTTCCTGCTTCTCTTAACAGGAATACTATCTTACTATAATACCTCTCTATGAGTTTACAGTGAGAATCATTTGAGCAAGGATTATTACAGGCAAGATGCAAAATTTATAAATTATTAAAGAGGTGACCTATTCTGTCTTTGTATCCTATTCTCTGTTGCGTATTAATATTAGACCAATCGACTCGACGCGATTATTCTTATCTATAATTATGCGTGGCTATATAGAAATACACAATCTTTTATTTGACCTTTTGACCTTCATATCAGAGAACAGGTTTCAAGAAAAAAGCTTGACTACATATTCAATTTGGATTTTTTAGGACTAATTTAGGAAATCGGTGATTTCAGATTTTTTTCCGAGTTCAGTCGACATGGCGAGTTTTTTTTTTTTCAAATACCAACATGTGAGAATGTTTTTAATATAATTACACTAAACAACAAAATAGAACCTTTTCCTGGTTCCTGCACAAACAGCTGATCCTAAATGAATTTTTCACGCTAAGTTCGAATCTGTTTTCAGAGTTTTTCGATCACATACTACTGTAGAGGTTTTGAGAAAAATGCACTTTTATACAAATATAAACAACTTATTTTATTATACAAATACAGATAAATAAACATAAATAGAAAGCTACTGAAATGATTTAGTGGAATATTTTCGCTTGTATGATGTACGAGGAGCTTCTTTTAACAATGACCAACAGTAATCAGCTAACATATTAGGGTTCCATCTGCCCTGGTACCGTTTTTCCAACTTTAAAATAACCTGATGGAAGCGCTCGCCATGTTCATCTCCCAAATTCTCAGGAAAGAAGTCTACTAAATGGGAGTGGAGGAAGTGAATATTTAAAGACATGCTACACCCCATTTCACGGTATGCTACCAGCATTCTTTTAACTAAATCTTCGTAGTTTAGTGATTTGTTGTTACCTAAAAAATTGGTCGCGACGGATTTAAAACACTCCCAAGCATTTTTTTTCTTTTCCTTCTGAAACTGCATCGATTTCATCATCATTCATCAATTCTCGTATTTAGGGTCTCACAAATATTCCTTCTTTTATTTTCGCTTCGCTGATTTTGGAGAATTTTTCTTTAATGTATTGAAATCCTCTGCTGTTTCGATCCATACCTTTTACAAAATTTTTCATCAGTCCTAACTTTATATGCAAAGGTGGTAGATAAACATTTTTTGGTTCAACAAGGTTTTTATGCAAAACGGTTTTTTTTTTTTTTTACCTTCTACTAGTTGTCTAGTTGGCCAATCGCTAACAATGTAATGTTTAGACTTAGCACGGCTATCCCATTCACATAAGAAACAGCAATATTTCGCATACCCCAGCTGCATTCCCAAAAGAAGAGCTATAACTTTTAGGTCACCACAAATGTTTCAGTTATACTTATTGTATTCTATGCTGTTTAAAAGATATTCTATATTTTCATATGATTCTTTTAGGTGAAATGAATGAGTAATGGGAACTGATGGAAAAATATTCCCATTATGTAGCAGAACAGCTTTCAAACTCAATTTTGATGAATCAATGAACAACCGCCATTCTTCACTTTTGTGTTCGTGTGCGAGTGCTTCCATCAGGGTATTAACATCATTGCAATAGCAAAGATTTTCTTTCATTGAAAAAAAATGGACAAATTCTTTTTCCCGGTTACGAAACAGACTTATGGTTGTGTTTTTCACCAAAAGATTCCACCCTTGTAATCTTGAACCAAGTACCTCAGCTTGATTTTTAGATAGGTTTAGATCTCGAACTAGATCATTGAGCTCCGCTTGAGAGATCATGCGTGGCTCAGTTAGGGTGGAAGGATTGAAATTTGGATCATTAGTAGGACCTGCTTCAGCACTTACTTCTTCATCATCATCATCTTCATCCTCTACAGCAGGGGTCACCAACCTTTTTTTTGTTCACCGCCCACTTTTACGATTTTTTTAAAATTAAAAAAGCTTATCGCCCACCTTAGATCAAAAAGAATAAATCAACATAATCGATAAAATAAATAATGAAATAAATGTTTAATTACCTTTAATGTGAGCCCACTAGTGGGCGCTACCGCCCAGGTTGGTGACCCCTGCTCTACAGTATATGTTTCGGGTGGTACTGGAACAGGAAGATCTGGACCATAAGCGACAGATCTTATTGCCGATGCCAAATTAGGATATAGAATGGATTTCTTGCTTTTTGCAGAGAATCCTGATGTTCTAGTCATACAGAAATAGCAGTTATATAAGTGGTTCTGTTGTTCTCTCCAAATCATTGGTATTGCGAAAGACATAGATGAACGAACACCTTTAATCCACTGTCGGAGACGGTTTGCGCATGAAATGCAACAAATATGGGGTGCCCATTGTTTATCTTGATTTCCTACCTTGCATCCGAAGTACAAATGATAAGCTTTTTTTTATAAGAGGAGTAAAGCACCTTTTCTGATTTTTAACAGTAAATTCTCCACAAATGTAGCAGAAATTGTCGGCATCATTAACACATCTACGAGACATACTTAATATTTTTAAGTTTTTTTTAACTATTTTAGGTAATCCGTCAATATTCCAAACACTTATTTCACAATACCCTGTAAAAAAATTAACGTAACATTAATTAAAGGTAACTATAAAAAATAAATTAAAAAAGGTAACTATATAAATGTGTATACAGTATGTATAAAAAAAAACTATATATATATATATATGCAGTAAACCATTTATACATCTGCTAACAAGTTTTTCGTTTTAATATTTGGAATATACATCCAAACAAGGTTTTTGGTTCCTGAACCAAAATAGATGGTCCCTATGGATTTTTTTGCACTGAATCCGAATATGTTTTTAGAATTCTTAAATATATTTAACCTTTTCTTCCACTCAAAAAGTCATTCAGAGCAACATTTTCAACTGAAAACTCTATCACTACTAAATGTAAGAGCTTGTACATATTTTGCACTAAGGCAATCTGCCCTACCCTCTCATTACAACATATTGATGGGCACTGATATAATTTATGGTATGTAGGTAGTGGTATTCATCACTTCATTGGTGTAAAGATGCCATCAGTCGCAAGATAGAATCCATAGGTTGTCACAGGAATGCTAAACTAGTGTAATTCATGAACGACAATTTGCTTATAGAAATTGCAGTTAATCAATATAGCTGAAACTGTCATATCTCAAAATGTATACGTGGTAGAAGAATTCTAAAAACAGATTCAGATTCAGTGCAAAATAATACATAGGGACCATCTATTTTGATTCAGGAACCAAAAACCTTGTCTATCAGTGCTATTATTTCTTATGTAATATTAATACAAGTGAGCGAAGAGTGAGGAAAAACAAAGGAGTTATTTACATAATAATAATTTACGTATCTTTTAGTAATTAACTAGTCATTTTGCGTAATGTCAATAACCCTTAATCACTTTGTGAAGAGTTGGTTAGGTTAAGTTAGTAGTGCGTAATACCTGTGATTAAGGGTTACAAACATTACGCGATACGCCTGAAACTTTTAGGCATTACGCAAAATGCCTGATTTCACACATATAATTTGCGCAGTTTAAATTCAACATTTCGTACTGCGCAACCTATATACTGCATGTGTATGGAGACCGTGACAACAAACTCTCAACCACAAACCGGCAACCAAAAAGTTGAAGAAACATCACAAAAAAAAAAAATAAATTAAGGAGATTCTAAAGAGATTTCTCCATTTTGAGTTTCAACTTTTAAGTTAGGTGATTCGGAAGCTCTATTATAAGCCTCGTAATTAAGTTACTTCCCGACTGCATCTTTATTACCTATTTCGCTTCGCTTCCGCACTGCAAACAAGCAACTTTTCCCTCCATTCGATTAGCTTCTATTAAGTTAATCCGAACCAGAATCACACAAACAAATTTTCCTTATACCGTTTACAGAACTGTAGAGAAGAGTATAACGAATATCATCTGTACATCTATCGTACTACTACTATGTGAATGGGAATTCCGATCTGTATCTGTCTGTTTATGTATCTATCTATATATCTGTCTGTTTATCTATCTATCTATCTATCTAGCTGTCTATCTATGCGAAAAAATTACATTTTGAGGTACGAGAATTTGAGAAACAAATTTTTAAATGAAATGTTGCAGCATTTTACCGTAGATTTATTTAATAGATTATGATACGTACAGGTTGTTCATAAATTATCTTTACAAATTCAATCCAATTTCAATTGAATTTGTAAAGATAATTTATGGACACCCTGTATTACAATCTTGGTTAAAAAAGCAAAGACAAACAACGTACTTTCAAGGTGACTTTATCTCCTATATTTTATTCCCTTTTGCAAATTTTCAAAAGGGTACCGACATCGCGACAGATGGTATTACCGCCCTTCTCAATGCCTTCAGCTGAGCGAAGGACGTTAAACAGAACAACCAAATCCCCTTTTCTCAGACTTCGCTTGGGACAGCCTGTGATCCCCAACCCCCGCTAAAGTGTTGTAGCCTTGTAGGGTAGCAGGCAATCGGTGAGTCGAACTGTTGCTCGTAAAGTTGCCAAGAGTTGCCATACTTGGAATCTCCGATCACGACTTTCATGTTTTCCATTAAAATGAAATACCTACACCCATTTGGTTGACAAGACTAACATTGACCTAACTTAAAAACCTAACTTAACCTAACCTTACTTAATATTATAACTAGGCTGACCATACGTACCGTTTTGAACGGGACAGTACCGTTTGTTTTATATTTCCTGGCCGTCCCGTCGTTTTAATAAAAATGTCAATTTTGTCCCGGTTTATGTACTTACTTTTTCATGAATACAGAATATTACATAACCCCGTCCCTTTTTTGCCATCCCAATGTCCCGTTTTTGTCTCAAGGAAATATGGTCAGCCTAATTATAACCCACAATAAGTTGTCAATTTTATGTCAAGCTGACCACATGCCATTAACCCGAAAATCAACAGTTACTGTCGTAAATGTCAGCAACATCACAGCAATGAATTAACAACAAAAATCTTAGAGTCCATGTCCATGTATTCATGAATCAGAAATAAGGGGAAAATGGTTAACATCTTCTACACTGTAAATAATACTGCACCTTTTTTTTTTCCAAGAATTTGTAGATGGAAGTTTAGAACTTCAAATCATTCGGATAATATACGATCTGAAGTGAACTTCAGATCAGAAGAAGAGAAAAAAGTGTTTTAGATACACTTCGAAGTTAAAAATTTATTTTATAAATCTTTGTTATCTTTCAATTATAGACAGTTATAACACTTGGACAGTGTAATTATTCTGAATTTGAGAGTACTTTTCAGCTCTTATATCGTACAAAATGCAGTAATTAATATGACTTAATTGCCATAAAATTAATAATCTATACTATAATAAGAGAGCTGTCCGTCCGTCTGTCTGTCTGTCTGTCCGTCACACTTTCAGAAATTGTGAGAAAAAATTGTGAGAAAAAAATCAGAAATTGTATTACGGGCGAAAATGTGAAGCTCAAGATTTTCATGACTGTGTTCTTTTCTGTAGTTTAGCAATGGGGGAAGGGTGAGGGTGGGGGGAAGGGTGGGAGTGGGGGGAAGGGTTGGTGTGGGCGGAAGGGTGGGGGTGGGGGTAATGGGGGATGGGTGTGGTAATGGGGAGGGGTGGGTAATGGGGGAGGGGGTTAGCCCCCAAGTTGTATGAATGGGGGTGAGGAGGTTTTGGGAGATACCAGATTCAGAAATGTTGACACAATGTGAAGCTCAAAATTTTCACGGCTGGGTTCTTTTTTTGTAGTTTAGCCTGTCTAACCGTCAGCGAAGTGACGGGAACTGTACTAGTAATAATAATAATAATATAATAATAATGTAAGGCCCCTTTTGCTACGCTTTAAATGAGACTTAAAAAATTTTGCACTGCACACACACACACACACACACACACGTTTGGCTACCATACGAAACCACAACATTTTCAATTTTGGCGACATTCAAGTTAATGTAAATAACCTAACCTAACTTACCCTAAACTAACTTTTATTATGTCTCTTTTTTCCATACTAAATGATTTAAAAGAAATAATAATACATTTAAATCTATGGCGACACCGCCTGAGTGGCTACCCGCACATTCGTGTCCCGATGAGCACTGTGTGTATCGTAATATTGTCGCGACGACGAAAGGTATCCAACAACACACACACACACGTATTCACCCTACTGCATTTCACCCTAATATTGTGCACCAAGTATTCTATAGTAATAATAATAATATTGGGAAAGAAAACAAACGTTCTTAAATATTTGGAGACAGGTCCGTTTTTCCAATACTGTATCTGCCATCTCCCTCTCTCCTTTATTTGCAATGTTCTTTTCAATTCCCTCAAAACCAAACACGGTTTGACTGTTTGTGTCTTCCTGTTTGGACGAAGTTTTTGGCTTTTTATATTTTCTTGGTATTTTTTTACTGCAGTTTTTTTTTTTAAATTTAATGTTCACGACAGCATATGTCAAAAGCACAATTTTATATGGCTGGTATTTTGATGGCTAGTCTCTTTGCTTTATATTACGTGTATGTACTCTTTTATTATTCATGTAAGGGATTTTCGATGTTTTGTGTGTATGTGTATATATATATATATAAAACGCACCTGATTGAGATTTGAGATCTGTAATGTTTAGGCCCTAAACCTAGGGAAAAGTGAAGTTAGTTTAGATATGCGCTTAAAATCTATAACGTAATACGTCAAACCTAATAAGCACAGCTTTAAAATTACGTAAAGCTCTCCAGCTTCGTAATTATATCTTTGGGGATCTTAAGCATAATAGGGAAAGGTGTAGCCAAGCTAGTTTTATGAGACCTGTGAATTTAATAATGAGACAACCTTTAACTTCATTATATATTTGTAGCCTATAGTCTTTATATAGGGTAGGCTTAGACAGGAAAAACTTAATCTTAAAATCTAGGCCTAACCGGCGTAGGACCATTTTGGGTCTCTCCAGTATATAATTTGGGCCCTGTCATTATACTTACTATAGACACGTACTTAATCCAAGTTTAATAATAAACTTTGATTTGAGGCTTTCTCTCGTCCTTGTAATTCCTTGTAACTCCAATGAATAGACAAGATGCTTTAAATGCAAATTCTAAATGACACCCCTTAAAAATTAGGTGCAGTAGATTAATTATTCTTCGATTCAGGTATTCGATATTACCAACTTAAAAAAAAGAGGAGTAAACATCTTTGTCTTTAACATTTACAGCATATATTCAAACCCAAGTAATGGTTATGTTTAGTACTTAAGTTTTATTATATATTCTAGCAAAACAAAACAAAACTATAGAAAAGAACGAAGCAATGAAAATCTTAAGCTTCACATCCGAACCCATTATATCAACAATGAAACTCTTAACACGATAGAGTAAAAAGTTTAAACAAAGCAAAGCGCATTTATTTCTGAGACGGACGGATGGACGGACGGACGGACAGACGGACGGACAGATGGACAGGACTCCCTTTTTATAGTATAATAGAAGAAGATAAAATACATAATCTACTTTATTTATGAAGTGAAATCAAAATTGGAATAAATTTCAAATATAATGATAGAATCGAAATTAGAAGTGAAGATTTTTGTTTGGAATCCGAATTGGAATAGATCCCAGAAGGATCAAACCTGCCCAATTATATATACCTGGTAGCCCAGTGATTAAGACGCTGGACGACTGATTGGGAGGTCGTCTGAGAGAGGACTCCGTAATTTCAGATTTCCTTGGCAGCTCGAAATTTGGATTCCACGGTAAGCTGCAGGTCTAAGGTGGTAGACCTTCGTTAAAAGGAACAATTTGGGCGCAAGCAAACTAAGGTTTGTGTGTGTGTGTGTGTGTGTGTATTATAAAGAGAGAGAGAGAGAGCGAGAGAAATTGTGCATTTGTGCGTGTCTGCTCCTACGTAAGTTTTATTTTTATATATTTTTTGCTAAAATAAATTAGCCCCCAAAAGCATCCACAAAATTAAGTATGAAATAACAAGAACAACTGCTCATTTTGTATAGACCTCGTATTTGTATATCTCTTAAATCTAGTTCATTTCAGACTGAAGTTTGCTGTAAAGCTCTGTAGAGGGGGTCCTTCACTTTGTATATGTTGCTGTCCGAAGGCTTTTTTTTTATAACTTTTCTTTTAGAAACAAGGAATGAAATGAGGATTAGGTTTGAATGAGAATCTCTTTTTGAATAAGATTTGTGCCGCTTCTATTCACTCCTCGCATTTCTTATTAGCAGGACTAGATTCTTGTGTTGGAGGCTTCATTAGCGTTGTAAAAAAGCTAAAAAATTAAAAAATTGCAAGTATCTTTCGCAAATTAGTATTGTTATTGACTAAAAGTTTGTCTTTGCATAATTAGGCTTTGCGTATTGTGTGTGATGCTTAACGTGTACTCCATATGAATAAAACGCAAGGATTGCCGTAATAAGGGATTTTTTTTTATTATATAAGTAAATGCAATTTTCAAGTGTTGTTTTTCAAGTACAGTGCATATATTTATATACACATGGGATGATAATGATGTTTGTTCGTTTATACACGCCTAAACGGGTATAAACCAAATATGATATGTATGATAAGTCACTACCTATCTTTAAATGGTTGTAGTAATTTTATTTTTGAACTGATTTTAATGAAACAAACTGTAAATGATACATTATCCAATAAGGTTTCATGCACAACACTTTAAATTTCCACATATGCCCCTGCACTGTCGATACATTTCCTTAATCGAACTGGCACGTTCGCTACTGCTGATCGCAATATGTTTTCAAAAATACTGGCAAGAACATTGGTTATTCTCTCCTCCAATTCATCCAGCTTTTTTGGTTTCGTGCGATAAACTTCTTCCTTGGCACATCCCCACAGGAAAAAGTCATAAGACGTGAAGTCTGGGCTGAGGGGAGGCCATTCATGAACGCCACGTCTCCTAATCCATCTTCCTGGGAAATGATCGTGCAGGCATGCGCTGACATCATTTGCGAAATGAGGGGGGTGCCCCATCCTGCATGAAATGAAGTGTTGCGATGTTTTCCCAGTGAGAGATGACTGGCCACACACGATCTTGTAACATTCTGAGGTATCTTGCACCATTCATTGTGTCCCTGAAAATGAAAGGTCCAACAACTGTGGACGACCCTGAGCCTTTTCCACACAATGGTCAGGGTTGACTGCTGCCCAATAATGACAGTTGTGTCGATTCACGAACCCGCCAACGTGAAACGCTGCCTCATCACTCCACAGAATGTTCTCAAACAACTGTGGCAAATCACCATTCCAACCCAAAAAGATTTCTGCGAATTCCATCCTTCTGTCACAGTCATCAGGAAACAGCTGGTGCACGTAATGGGGTTTCCAAGGTTTGAAAGACGGGTCTTTTCTGAGAATTGTCTGCACTGCGTAATGTGTCAGTCCACTTTCATGTGCATCTGCACGCACTGATTTTCTGGGGCTTCTTGTGAACATCTCATTCACTGTGGCGATGTTCTCAGGAGTCCGCGAGGTTGATGGTCGTCCAAATCTTTTCTTGTCCGTGACACAGCCTGTTGTCATTAACTTTTGGTGGCAGTTCTTGATTGTTCGTGCATTCAGTGTTGCATTAACACCATGTTCAGCCCTCCACCACCTTTGAACTCGTATCACTAATACCCGAACCTCGTAACGGGCTGCGATTTTGGCCCTCTCTCGCAAACTCATAACTGGAGACATTATTCACCTGGAAAAAGAAAGTCATGTTAATTTCTTAAACCTTATTGGATAATCTATCATTTACAATTTGTTTCATTAAAATCAGTTCAAAAATAAAATTACTACAACCATTTAAAAATAGATAGTGACTTATCATACACCCTGTAGTATACACATTAAGGGAGAACCAGGAAAGGTTCAGTAACACACTCGCCGCTCCTAGTCTTCCCCTTGGTTGTGTTTCTTTTTTTTTTGTTACGCAAGGCGCAGCGGGCATTCTAATATACAGGCTCTATATATATATATATATATATATATAGATATATATATATGTGTGTGTGTGTGTGTGTGTGTGTGTGTGTGTGTGTGCGCGCGCGCGTAGCAAAAGTCCTTATTCATACGATATTTATTTTATTGAATTCACGAGGAACGCGTCAAAATTACTGCGAATGTGTTCTCTAGTGTTGGATCTTACATACTTATCAGAATTCACACACGTCCAAACAGCTTTCTGGTATGCAATTCGGACCTTTAATTCAATAAAATAAATATCCTATCAGTAAAAACTTTGTTACAACCCTGTATAGTCATTTAAGCATTCAAACAAAGCCAAATTATCCCGCAATTTAACCCTACCTCCTTTTATAAACGAAATGATTCCAATGACCGATATATATATATATACTGTATATGGAGGAATACGAATACCTAAGCATTTCCTCCTTATCACTAAGACTAGAATTTTCATCCAGATTATAAACGGTCAACTCATCAAACATTCTTGATGACTAATTTGTATTTAATATCATGAAGAGTCAGTCATGAGGGACTCTTGAGGAATCATCTTTCATATTATATTTTATATATATATATATATATATATATATATATATATGTGTGTGTCTGTGTGTGTGTGTGTGTGTGTGTGTGTATATATATATATATATATATATATATATATATATATATATATATATATATATATATAACAGAAACAGCATACGTATTAAAATATACATACTGGAACCAGTGCAAAAGAGAATATATACAAAACTCTCTTAGTATACATAAACGTTTCATGGCCGAGTGAGTAACATTGCAACTCACAAAATTCTATCTTTCTTTTTTAATTTTGAAAAGGTGTATTGTGTAAGATGCATGTACAGTATTTGTAGTGAGGAATAGAGGGAGAAGGGTGCGTTTGGGAGAATGCTGGACTGCTCACAGAGTAGATGAGACACGGAAAAAGATCAGTTAAGGAGGACAGTGACAGGAGAAACGGGAATTCCAGCACTCCCTGTCTCCTGCCTAACGTCCCTGCCCCCTCGGAATACTTCCCTAGTCGATTGGTGTCTACAATCTCTTCCTTGAGATTTGTTTCAAATACAAATTGCTGTTAGTATGTTGCTCTTAATTAACATAAAAATAATATTTGTGTAACTTAGCATAAAAATGGTATTTAATTGACTTTTCCTCCAATAGATTGTGTTATTCACTTCGATTAAATTATTTTCAAGGAATCACTTCCACAAAAGTCTTTCATCAAGCAACGAAGTTTGATGAAAATACTATCGTCACCTGAGGGCACTTGGTCGATGAAAGAATGTTTAATATCTTGATGAAAATTCCAGTCTCAGTGTGGGATATTATTATTAACACTCTTCTCAAGCTCATATTGAAGGCCGTCAGAAAAGGTCAACCTTGGGATGGTTTCAAGTATTCCTACAAACTCCTACATTGCATGGAACGCATGAAGTTTATCTTAGAGCACTTAGCTACGTCAAAATTCAGCATCACCAGCAGGATGATATTTTTCTGACGGAGGTGTCCTCGCATCTGCGTTTATACACCACAGAAACATCTTCGTTCTCACGCTCAGAGTTGGACTTTCTGTGTTTACCCATACAAGATTACAACCGCTCTAAAACGCTGACAAAAGCTCTTTCTTATACCTGCGTGTTATGCCCGCGAGAAGCTTTAAAAACATTTTAACGGTTTTTCATTTCTTAAACAGTTAACGGGCGACGTTTCAGGAATCTTTCGGAGAACATCTCTACCTTTGCCTCTCATTCACCGCCTATTCCAAACTTAAACTCGATGTTTGTAACTCTTTGCACAGGACTAATTCACTTGGACCACAGTGTTTTACAATGTCGTATTAGGCTCCTTATTATAAAGCCCACAACATTCATTCAAACTCCCAGCCTAACCAAACAGGCTTTCTAAAGATTTTTCAATACTGTGCATCGAACTCGCATTTTTGTGTAACGTTAAATAATACAGCAAATAGGCTTATTATTGTTTATTATGTACCATATTTTATCCTTCTAATTATTACATCTTAATACCATTGAATCACTGTACTTTTGTCCTTCAGGTACTTACTCCTTTAATTCTCAATGTTCACTAACTGTAATATTTTCTCATTTCAATGCGAACTATCTTACTGTTAATTTCTGTAATAAGTTATTCTTTTATTTTTGCTTATTAAAGCCTATTATTCTCCTTTATTAATGACATTTATTTATTTTCATCGAAAGATCAAATTGGTGACCCACAAACAATCATTAAGTAATCTAATTACATTTATTATAGGGCCTACCGTCAATAGGCTAATATATATATATATATATATATATATATATATATATATATATATATATATATATATATATATATACAAAGAACTCACAAAGCAACACATGATCTTTTTAATAAGCAAAAATCACAGCGAAAAGGAAAAGGAAACAGCATACGTATTAAAATATACATACTGGAACCAGTGCAAAAGAGAATATATACAAAACTCTCTTAGTATACATAAACGTTTCATGGCCGAGTGAGTAACATTGCAACTCACAAAATTCTATCTTTCTTTTTAATTTTGAAAAGGTGTATTGTGTAAGATGCATGTACAGTATTTGTAGTGAGGAATAGAGGGAGAAGGGTGCGTTTGGGAGAATGCTGGACTGCTCACAGAGTAGATGAGACACGGAAAAAGATCAGTTAAGGAGGACAGTGACAGGAGAAACGGGAATTCCAGCACTCCCTGTCTCCTGCCTAACGTCCCTGCCCCCTCGGAATACTTCCCTAGTCGATTGGTGTCTACAATCTCTTCCTTGAGATTTGTTTCAAATACAAATTGCTGTTAGTATGTTGCTCTTAATTAACATAAAAATAATATTTGTGTAACTTAGCATAAAAATGGTATTTAATTGACTTTTCCTCCAATAGATTGTGTTATTCACTTCGATTAAATTATTTTCAAGGAATCACTTCCACAAAAGTCTTTCATCAAGCAACGAAGTTTGATGAAAATACTATCGTCACCTGAGGGCACTTGGTCGATGAAAGAATGTTTAATATCTTGATGAAAATTCCAGTCTCAGTGTGGGATATTATTATTAACACTCTTCTCAAGCTCATATTGAAGGCCGTCAGAAAAGGTCAACCTTGGGATGGTTTCAAGTATTCCTACAAACTCCTACATTGCATGGAACGCATGAAGTTTATCTTAGAGCACTTAGCTACGTCAAAATTCAGCATCACCAGCAGGATGATATTTTTCTGACGGAGGTGTCCTCGCATCTGCGTTTATACACCACAGAAACATCTTCGTTCTCACGCTCAGAGTTGGACTTTCTGTGTTTACCCATACAAGATTACAACCGCTCTAAAACGCTGACAAAAGCTCTTTCTTATACCTGCGTGTTATGCCCGCGAGAAGCTTTAAAAACATTTTAACGGTTTTTCATTTCTTAAACAGTTAACGGGCGACGTTTCAGGAATCTTTCGGAGAACATCTCTACCTTTGCCTCTCATTCACCGCCTATTCCAAACTTAAACTCGATGTTTGTAACTCTTTGCACAGGACTAATTCACTTGGACCACAGTGTTTTACAATGTCGTATTAGGCTCCTTATTATAAAGCCCACAACATTCATGCAAACTCCCAGCCTAACCAAACAGGCTTTCTAAAGATTTTTCAATACTGTGCATCGAACTCGCATTTTTGTGTAACGTTAAATAATACAGCAAATAGGCTTATTATTGTTTATTATGTACCATATTTTATCCTTCTAATTATTACATCTTAATACCATTGAATCACTGTACTTTTGTCCTTCAGGTACTTACTCCTTTAATTCTCAATGTTCACTAACTGTAATATTTTCTCATTTCAATGCGAACTATCTTACTGTTAATTTCTGTAATAAGTTATTCTTTTATTTTTGCTTATTAAAGCCTATTATTCTCCTTTATTAATGACATTTATTTATTTTCATCGAAAGATCAAATTGGTGACCCACAAACAATCATTAAGTAATCTAATTACATTTATTATAGGGCCTACCGTCAATAGGCTAATATATATATATATATATATATACAAAGAACTCACAAAGCAACACATGATCTTTTTAATAAGCAAAAATCACAGCGAAAAGGAAAAGGAAACACGAAGCCCGAGCGCTTTCGTGATATATTCACATCTTGAGGGACAAGAAAGAAATATATATATATTTAGTGGCCTGTTATCTATAAACTTACCAATTTGATTTTTCGATAAAATAATAAATATTATTAATAAAGGAAGGTGATTAATAAGCTTCGTTGCATTTTCCTTTAATTAAACAAAACAAGTAAATAAATAAACATTTACAGAGCTTGAATTGTAATAGGCAATTACATTTGCTCACTGACTTATCGAGATTAAATGGTTATTATAGTGAAGGGCATAGCATACACGATATATCAATGGCACTTCAATAATGACATGAATTACATAATAACGCCCGAGCGAACGAATTTAGAGTATTATGAATGCCAAAAACTTCACTTTTTTCTACGTGAAGGTCAAAATATGATAATTAAAACCCACTCTAATAGACAGAGTTTATTTCCACAACAGTTTCGATGCCCACTGGCCACCCGAAAAGGATGCCAGTGGGCATCGAAACTGTTGTGGAAATAAACTCTGTCTGTTAGAGTGGGTTTTAATTATCATAGAGTATTATGGTTGAAAAGGAATGACACAAGGCCGTAGGAAGGTCTGTTGGATTAGTCTGCCATCTTGGATGCACACCAGCAGACTGAAGAGGGATGAGATCATCTGAGGGTTTGACGGTCCTCGTCTGGTCAACAAGAATGATCGAGAGAAATTTTGTATCGGCATGAGAACGAGTGAAAAAGGAATGTTTGTGAAGACAAAGAAAAAACCCACTTCGAAAATGCCTGAAACGTGTTACTGTATGCCCATATATACTCGTATATACCGTGTAGTTCCGTGCGTCGGTCTTTCTTCACACGAAGGTCAAGCTGGTGGCCCCACCTCTAGGCCTGGCCTGGTAGAAGAGCGAGTTGCTATCCTGCGATCTCCATCCATCGCATATATAGGCCCATATATATATATATATATGTGTGTGTGTGTGTGTGTGTGTGTGTGTGTGTGTGTGTGTGTGTGAATCCGGAATACACAAGGAGCAAAGTGAAAGTGATAAAATAAAAATGATCCAAGCAAATATAAAAGTTTTTAAAACCAAGTCACTCTCTAAATAAAGTTTTATACCTGAAAGGATTTGTGGAAGAAAAAGGGGCAGACTTCACATGCCTCACTGAAACACATCTTAAAGACTGCCAAGAAAGCTGTGAAAACTGTGAGCATCGCATTGATAAAAAGAAATATGATACAAATCGATGGCTATGACATACAGTAGCCTACATACGACGAGACGACAAAACAGAAAGACGAAGAGGAGGCTGAGCCTATATATATACACATGAAACTCATATGGCTTAAATGATAGTAAGTAAATGAAATAGCTATATATAAGCAAAGATTGAAAACTTAAGCGTGATACTAATAATCATATATATACAGTAGAAACTGGTTAAAAACTTTCAACTCCCCAACCCTCAGTAGTACACTCTGCAGTGATGTTTGTTAATTTCCCATTCATTAAATACAAAAGAATAGGAACATATATATATATATAATATATATATAATGAATAAAACCACGAAGGAAAGGAAATACAGAGTGGTGCTCAAGCGCTTTCGTCTAATGACATCCTCAGGAACACTGAAGTAAATAAAGAGTTGAAGACTATATATAGGTTACAAAAAAAAAATATATATACATATATATATATATATATATATATATATATAATAAATATAGAAATAAAAATTGTGGGAGGAGCATACAAATTTGTAAGGAAAACTACCAATTTTCGCACTTTGCCCGAATTCAACCCAAGATCAAATGGATTGTTTACAACCAATTTTATAGATAATGCCTGAATGATATATAGGTCACAAAAAAATAAAAATAAAAAATAAAAATAAATTGAAAAATAAAAATTGTAAGAGGAGCATACAAATTTATAAGGGAAAATTACCAAAGTTTTAGCACTCTGCCCTTCTTGTCTAAATCCGTTCTGAACGAATTCAAAACAACGGGATCGAGTTGAAAAAGACCTTTGCTCATGTTAAAGTTATTTGTAAGTTGGATAATAGCAGACTCAAGAATATTTCTATTAACAATGTTGCTAGAGTGAAACAAAACTGAAGCATTATTCCAATCAATACAATGGGATAACTCTGACAAATGGACAAAAATGGCACTGGACGACTGTCCCGTTCTAACGGAATATTGATGCTGTTTTTTTTACACGCGTGTGCAAATCCTTTCCCATCTGACCAATGTAAAAGGAATCACATTGTTTACAACCAATTTTATAGATAATGCCTGAATTATTGGTAGGGCTATTTTTTACTATGATATTTTTCACAATATTGTTATATGAAAATACTACATTAATATCCAAAAGTTTAAGCATATTAGCAATGCCTAAAAAGCACCACTTTGTGTTTCCTCTCCTTCGTGGTTTTATTCATCATAAATATTTTTCACGTGTTACTTTCGTGAAATAATTTTGATATATATATATATATATATATATATATATATATATATATATGTATATGTGTGTGTGTGTGTGTGTGTGTGTGTAGGTTCTAATGAAGGGTTTGTAACATATTGAAATGTTATTGGCAAACATTTTGAAAAAATTTATTTCCATCATCATCATCATTACTAAAAGGTAAGAATGGACCGACAAATGTAATGTTTCAAAAATAATTAAATATAATGAACAAAAGATATGAAAAAAATATGTTGAGATAATAAAACTATGCAGGTAGTTATAATATATAACATGTTAATTAATTATAATGAATCAAACAAAAGATATATAATAAATATAAACGATAAAGGCGTAGTTAAAATATATACAAATGGTTAAAATAGGATTACAAAAGTATAGCGGTAACAATGAATGTATAAATTGGCTTACCAAGTTCAGTGGAATGTTTGGATTAGGAACTGCGGAAAATTGAGTTGGATTTGAACAAATATTGGACTGTGGAAATATTGGGAGAGCTTATTTCGCCATGCTTCTATTGAAAGCAGAACTATAGTCTTTGAAGACTGATTTTGTACTAAGAATATGTAGGAATTCAAGGATGCATAGGTCGGTTGGAGGTCGATAATTTTGAAAATGGTGGGGAACAAAGGATGGTTGTGGAGATGGCAATGATCCCTTATAGCTGACTTAGGTGGTTTATTTAATGGTTGCGAGGTTCTGGTAAAAATACCGCAATGTTCGTCCACTTTTATTTGATATTGGTGAAAGGTGCTGCCAATATAATTCGCTTTGCAGCGAATACAGTTGAAGGAATAGATAGTGGCTGAGACAAGGGGTTGAGGGAGTTTTTCTTTATAATCAAAATATGATTTTATGCTATTGTTATTAATGAATACAAATTTAAAGTTGATTTAGAGAGAGAGAGAGAGAGAGAGAGAGAGATAGGTGGCGAAGTTCTGTATGTATTTTGCAGCTGATATACAGGGTGTCCCAGAAGTCTAGACTCATAGGGAAAATAGACATTATATTTTTAAAGTGAAACAAATACATTTCTAATGTGAGTTTTACATATTTCAGGAAAGAAAATACCCTGATGGCTCAGTATACCAATCAAGAGAAAGTGAAACTGGTATTGCTGCATGTTACTGAAAAAAGCCAGAGGGAGACATGTCAGTTATTTCACAAACATACCTCCCTCTGACTTTCTCCGGAAACATGTAACAATACCAGTTCCACCTTCTCCTGATTGGTATACTGAGCCATCAGGGTATTTTCTTTCCTGAAAGATATAAAATTGACATTAGAAATGTGTTTGTATCACTTTAAAAATATAATGTCTATTTTCCCTATGAGTCCAGACTTCTGGGACACCCTGTACAGTAATTTTCTTTCCCCTTTTACGACTATATCTTTTTAACGGTGGAGACTTTGAGTGGGGTTATAAATATTGTTAAGAAAATTTCTGAGTAGATGCTGTTGTAAGTATTTGGAAAAAGAGTTATTAATGCTAAAATTTTCTATGAATTAGATTTCATTGTGGAAGGAGAAGTAGGAAGAAGAGAGGTGATTGGCTCGGTGGATATGAGGATTTTGATGCTATTAATTTTATATAGTGAAGGAATGTGGTCCAGGTAATTAGTGCCTAGGCCTGTATATGTTGGTTTTCGATATAGGGAGGTGCTAAAGTTATTATTTTGTTTTAGTTATTGTTATTTTTAAAAAGGGTAGGGTATTGTTGGAGTCGCTCTCTTTGGTGGAGCTAATGTTTTGCTGCTAATGGTTTGATGCTAATGTTTTCTTGAATTGAGGTAATTCAGGAAAAGAGAGGCAAACTTCGGGCGTGTGTATATATATATACTAGCCTCTTTCTAGTCCAGCAACTTGGTGGTCCGGCAATAATAAACCGTTAAAGTATATCCATTTATAATTTACTTTACTTATCTCTTTTTACTTATCTGTTTTTTCCACCCGAAACTGCATTTTCATGTCGGTGCGTATCCTTACATGTTTCGTTCAGCGCGGCCGAGTCGCCCAGCCACCAACAAGTGGCGCCTCGATCCTACGAGGCATGACTCACCACCAGGTCACCGTCACGAACTGAGGTAAGCAACCCACCTCACACCAATATCTGAGCTATCCAGAAGCCTCCTCGCTGCATCACCAAGAAACACCCGCGCCTACAGTAACAATGAAAGATGGAGCTACCGCTAAGAAGTATCCTTAACGTTCCATACGCCGTGACTTTTTCTAAATCAATGAGTGTTTAAACGCAGCAGTGCTGCGATTAATTATGTGATCGAGGCAAATTTTAAACGTGCAGACTCCCCCAAACGTAATGCTATTTATTTGAATGTTGACGAGATGTCGAAAGTCTTTGTGTTGGTTGAGAAGGGGTCGGATGAGAATTATAAAGTACCAGCTACCACGAGTGCAACAAGAGTAACGATTAGTGACACTCCTTCATATTGTATTATTTGTACGTTAACTTTGAGTCGCAGTACGTGTCACCCGTGCGTTGAAACACGATTGAGGTGAAAATCAGGGCCGTACTAACCTGTGATGGCGTCCTGTGCAAGGCATTCCTTATGCGTCCCTCACCCCATTAAATTCGGAACATATATAAATTGATTATGATAGAAATACAATTAATTAAAATACATAATTATTTAATACATAAATAATATATAATACGTAATTAATACAAAATACATAATTAATTAGAAATCCAAATTTCATTCTACGTGTCAGCTCTAAGCCCAACAATTTGGGGCGCCCCAACACGTCGGCGCCCTAGGCGGCTGCACCGCTCGCCCCTGCCTTGGTACGGCCCTGGTGGAACTCTAATATAAAAACCTTCAGTAAAAATAATGGTAATAACGGACTAGTGCCTACTCGTTACCGACTCATCCTCCATAGACTGTTTGAAATATCAACCTTCCTCAACTTGAAACCTTTATTAAATGTCCAAGTTGATGAATGCGTTATTTTGACACCGCTCTCGAGTCTGCCTATATATTTTTAATTGGCGATTTTATGAAATGTAGACAGGAACAAAGTGAGAATAGATTGGAGCTTAGAGAATATTTAGAAGACACTTCCCCCCCGAGAAGTACCACTCGCTTGGGACGCTGGTCTAGAGTGTTACAAACCATCCCTCGCCTTCACTGTTCATCCGCAGGAACTCTTTCTTTATATACGCTTAACTGTCGCTACGATTTAGAAGATTTCATCACGCATCGCTAGGAGTTCTGAACCGCTTTCAGTTGAAAAAACCGGTGAAAAGAGAATAAGTGCTCACTTAAAACATGTTGTGTATACATTAAGTTTTCATGATAATATTGTAATAACCGACCATGTACTTGAACAGGCTTTTCAGTCTTTATGTTCAAAGATAAAAAATTATGAAAACGTTATGCCCAATTGTAAAGTAAGAACAAAAATAATCCTAAATAACCTTAAGACTGTATATCGAACATATATTCCCTCATACATTAAATGGTGAATTCTTTCTAAAATGGATTGAATGTACAGGGTGTTTCATATGTCTGGATGCATAGCTTTTACGTTTTATTTTTTTGTTTGTTTCAGGTTGATAATATGGCATCGTATGGTTGAGAGTATGATCTCCGAACTTTAAACCCCTTGACTTTTTCCTGCAGAGACATTTAAAATCTGTTGTCTACGTAGACAGACTAAGAACAACTGAGGATTTGAAAGCTAAAATAAGACAGAAGTGTTCAGGGTGTGTGTTCAGTTACGAGTAATAAAGTGTCTTGAAGTTCAGGGTAAACAATTTGAACACCCTCTGGAATAGTATGTTGAAAATAAAATATCGTCATAAAGTTGCATTACTCTACATATTTCCAATATCTCCAGACATATGAAGCACTCCGTATTATACAAAGCAATGAAAATGTAACTATTCCCATCATTATTTGAGTGTTTACTATACTAATAAAAAATAATGTCTTGACATGTTAATAAATATTGTCTACAGTTGTGTTTCTATTTACTCCTTACTCATTTTTTAATTATATCTAGTATGCATCTTAATAAGATGAAGGGAAGAAGATTTATCTACTTTCTTAAACACTGTTGTTGTTGTTGTTGTTGTTGTGTGTGTGTGTGTGTGTGTGTGTGTGTGTGTGTTATTTTTTCTTATCATTAATATCAGTGTTTTGCCTAAGACAGTGTTGCCGGTGACCACAACACTCTATATTCATCGTAACATTGGGTCAGCGTGTTGCATTACATCAGGTGGCCTCTAAACTGTATATCCTTTCACTTTTTTTTACTTCTCCCTCCTTCTTTCATCTCTTCCCATCCCCCCCCCCTTACCCCCAACTTCCGTCTCCTCATTTTACACATTTTATAAATGATACACAAAAACAAATCAATCGGAATCAAATTTTTCACCTAAAATTAATTAAAAATGAAAGTATTCAACAAAACTAAATTTTTTTGAAATTACCAAATGCGTATTTTCAAAGTGTTGTGATATTTTCAATTTCAGTTCATGAATTTATACCTAAATACATCAACATATTTAAAAGAATATAGAAAGAGATTTATTCAAATAAAAAAAAACAAAAAAATTTCTTTCAAATATAGTTTCATATTGATTTGAATATCCTTTTCACGTTTGCTAAAAAATACGAGTATATTTTATCATCTTTACTTACGAATAGTTTTTCAATCATTTATAAATTATTTTATATCAAAAACACGTTAATTTTTGCTGTACTATATCGAATTTCTTTGAAAATATTTTCTTATTCATTTATTTATATATGTGTGTGTGTGTGTGTGTGTGTGTGTGTGTGTGTGTGTGTGAATATTATCCTGTTTCCAGATTGTGTTATGTTTGTTATCTTTATTTTTATATTCGTTTCATTGCTTCATTTATATTAAATTGCACAGCAGCTGCACAAAAGGTTTTTATTTCTGGGGGGATTCCATCCTTTTCTACTTCTCCAAAATAGTCTCTCAATGCTGTGATGACGTTCCCAACTAAAGCTAACTGAAATTTAAATGGTTGTTGATTATCTTTACGCGAGAATTAAACCTGTGACTCAAAATTCAAGAGATTAGTCATTAAACCTGTGACTCAAAATTCAAGAGATTAGTCATTAAACCTGTGACTCAAAATTCAAGAGATTAGTCATTAAACCTGTGACTCAAAATTCAAGAGATTAGTCATTAAACCTGTGACTCAAAATTCAAGAGATTAGTCATTAAACCTGTGACTCAAAATTCAAGAGATTAGTCAGTTAGTTTTAGACAAAAAAGAGAGAAAATAAATGATATTTTCTGAAAGGGCTTACACCCATCAAATCGACACTGAAAACTAACTTATTCCAAGCCCGTAGACAGGGTGGAGGGGGAGTGGGGCGAACGACCCCCCCTTGACAGGAAAGGTTCACTTTTGTAACCATAGTTAAAACTTATGATGTGATATTATAATATATAACATAATTTAATAAATAAAACTTGCACTTTTTTAAACTTCACAAACTACTCTAAACTTAACTACTCTAAACCCCCACCGCAATGACTAGGTCGTTGCACAAAAGGTCCGCCTTTCTACAATTTCGACCCCCCCCCCTCTTGGGAAGTCCTGGCTAATCTAACATAATTTAACCTAGCGTAACCTAACCTATGCTAATCTAACCTAATCTGACCTATGCAACCTAACCGAAACTACTGTAACTTAGTCTAACTCACAATATACTCGTCGATAGAATGTCAAGTGGATCTGCTAAATACCTCACTATTAATTAGAGTTGATTGAAATTTGTTTCATTTAGATTAACTATTTTTTATGGAAAAAGTTGATTAGAAATAGATAGCTAGATCATTTCATATTGGTTTAAATTGTACAATTAGGTCACGTTACGGGTGGTCAAATTAGATCACGTAACGTAGGGAATATTATTTGTTGTTTGGAGGTTGCTTAACTTTCTTCGTAACGGCAGAGGTCGTGTGACGGAGGAGACCTAAATTTTTACGTGGTATCCGAACCACGGGTCGCTACATCATCTGAACGCAGAAAACGATTAGTTTATGTCAAATTACGTTAGATTAGATCAAATTTAGATAGCTAGATTAGATCACCCTGTTTAGCCGTCTTTGGTAGGGCAAATCTAAATACGTTCGTCGAAAATTTTTGCACCCTTGGAGGAGTGGGGGCAGGGGGATTTCTCGAAGTCTCGAGAATTTATCTCGTCGATCAGAAATTTTGTCTTGCAAAGAGTACCAGCGTCCTTATTAAGGAAAAACTATACTCAATGGATCGACGAAACCGTAACACTGACACTAACGAACTAGCTTAACCTAACCTAACCTAACCTAATCTAATTTTTTAATTCATCTAACCATTACAATTGTATATAAAATGTAAAAAAAAAATTTCAAGATCATTAAAATCATTATCAAACATGGAAAATTTACACTTGATGCCAAAACATGGTCAATTTGTCCTCCTCTTGTCGTAACCGGATGATGAAATTGCGCAACACAGTCCCCAATGTTCTCGAAACACATTTTTCACATTTTATACACAACTATAATGGTTAACTGAATAAAAAATCAGCCGATACTTGTCGATAAACTGTCAAGTTGGTCAGATGTCGTAATCCCAGTTTTAAGCCTTCAGACCCCAGACGGTCATTTTTCTTTAGAAAACAAATGGAAAAGGTCGGATAAATATACTCTCTGAGGAGTTAAGTCTTTACCGATATGAGGTAATTAATGCATAAGAGAACATATTAATTATAAACTAGTCTATAATTTATCACCAGGAGCCTATATAAACCTTTGAAAATATCTATATAAAGTTTTCAAGACTCACTCTATACCAAATATTTGTAGACTGTTTCACCTACAATTTATACCTTTTTTTACTACAAAATATAATTAGCAGAGCTATAAAGCGTGAAAATTAAGAAAAATGGCGACAAATTCAACTATACCAAAGTTTTTAAAATACTATCTTCTTTGTTCGAATTGGGGTCTTTCACGTAACTCCGGGGATCAACCATAAAGGCTATGGCTTCGGAGGAACTTCCGAATCAAAATTCCTCCTCTTTGTTTCTCTCTGAATATTAAATCTCGCATTAAATTGATCGTATTATGTAAAATTTATAACTATTTGCACTCTATAAAATTCACAATTCAGATCTTACACGAACGAAATGTAACACATACAAATTTTAACACACTTGGAAATAACCTAAAATAAAAAAGGATAAACCTTAATATTATCCATATTAAAATAAACAAGATATATTTAATCAATATTATACGTTTCTTGAATAAATAAAGGGATCACCTGAAGATCAGGGCCCCCAGCCTTCTTTAGTTAGCCTTATAAGGCTAACTAACGAAAATATCACGACCAAACCTAACCAATCGTTAGATCAACTGTACGCCCTTGACGATTGGTTAGGTTAGGTCGTGATATTTTCGTTAGTTAGCCTTATAAAGTTAACTAAAGAAGGCTGGGGGGGGGGGGGGGCCTGATCTTCAGGTGATCCAAATAAAGTAATATACGTTTAAATATATATTTATTACAGTAATTTTAACCATATTTTTAAAAGAAAATAACCTATTTTTAGCTTTTCTAAATATATTCATGGTGCATTTTCCTAAAAATGGAGGATGTTCATCTTGAATCTAATTCACAAACCTTGGAAATAATTTTATTCCTAACTTTTATAATTATATGTAATGTCCTCGAGCAAATGGGCTTAGATGTGATTCTAATCTGCAAAGGCCTTTTTTCGCTGTAATTTACAAACACAAAATACAGTAAATGCATTCATGTTCTAGACGGAATTTGCCTTTTTTTGTCTCTCTCTCTCTCTCTCTCTCTCTCTCTCTCTCTCTCTCTCTCTCTCTCTCTCTCTCTATATATATATATATATATATATAATATATATAGGGTGTCCCATAAGTTTGGACTCATAGGAAAGTTTATTTTAAATTAAATATACAAAAAGAATACATTAGAACAAAAACAAATGTTCAAACTTATGTCTTGTTTTGGGACCTTTTTTGCGTTGCGGGTAGAATTCGTCAGACTTGTAGCGATTTCCACGGGGATGTTCTTTAAGTTTAGGAGAGGTGAAAATCGCATGGTGCTAAATCGGGGCTATATGGTGGATGCGGCAAGACGGTGAATTGCAGATCCTCAATTACTTCTCGCGTTTGAACACTGGTGTGAGGCCGTGCGTTGTCATGGTGAACTATGACTTCGTTTTTGTGGGTGCGAACCCTCCTGATCTGTTTTTTTCAACTTCTTCAGAGTTTCAATATAACGAGCGGAGTTGACTGCTGTCCCTCTTTTCGTAGTCTTCGAGAACACCACCATTGATATCGCAAAAACAGTCATCATCACTTTTCCAGCCGATTTTTGAACTTTGAAATTTTTTGGTTGCGGTGAATTTTTGTGCCGATATTCCATGGATTGCCGTTTATTTTCAGAGTCATAATGGTGGACCCATGTCTCGTCTCCTGTCAAAACGCTGTACAGAAATTCATCTTCATTTTCGAAGCGCTTGCAGATTTTCTTGGCAAATGCGTAGTCTCAGTTTTCATCTCGGCAGTGAGCATGCGAGTCACCCATCTGGCGCAGACCTTTCGGTAACCGAGAATACTGATAATGTGTCCTACTCGCTCTTTGGAGATATCGAGCATTGCAGCAATTTAATTTGGTTTAATGCGACGATTTCTACGAATCAGTTCGTCAACGTAGTTCCGATGAGACTCGTCAGTTGCCGTTACAGGCCTTCCACTTCGTGGTTTGTCTCGCAAATCTTCTTGCCCTGCTTCTCCTTTACACTGCCTCGCCCAACGTCGAACGGTACTCGTATCAACACACTGTTTGCCGTACACAGCTTGCATTCGCCGATGAATGTCTATGGGAGCAATACTTTCCGCTGTCAAAAATTAAATTACGGCACGTTGCTTGAAGCGAACGTCTTTACTCCTTTCCATTGTAATCGATCCTGAACCAACGTGGGGAATGAATGTAGGCCATATTAGGCTATAACACAAAACCGATTTTATCTGGTTACCTCTACACAATCTGGAATGGGGTGGGGATATCAAGTTACAACACAAAATCGGTTTTATCTGGCTACCTCTACACAATCCAGAATTATTCAAGTTGGAAGCATTACCTTTCAGCCCACCCTCGTATATGCGTCCCCACCTCACTGTCAAGAGAAAATGGGTTCTTCAATAACGTAATGTACGTATGCACGCAGTCAATAGTCGAAGACAATCCGATAGTTAAAACAAAAAAGAAGCACAAAGACGCATCGTGGATTTTCATATAACTCAAAGAAAAATTTATTGTCCAACCAGGAAGAAAATTTTGACCTTATTTGAAAAGCTCTTTTTTACAAATAAAAGAAATTTGTACCTCGGGTATGAATTCATTTTTGTTTCGGGAAAGGAGGGAGAGGAGAGGGGGAGAGAGAGAGAGGGGGTGGATCATGAATTGAAGAGAACACCTAACTCAGAGGAAGTTATCCCCCCCATCTCTTTAAAGACTAAAAAAAAATCAAGTTTTGCGAATCTGTAAAAGGTCAAAATCACTTAAAATGTCGGAAAGAGCTTTAAAAAACAATAAAAATACAATCAAACTGTTTTTGTTTGCAAATAAAATAAGATTCGTTGTTATAAAACGTACCTTATTCCCATTATTTATATCCTTAATTTGATTTTTTACGTGTAATGTAATTGATATTAATGTAATAAAAGAAAAAAAATTTCCCAACGTCCGTAGCTGAGTGAATAACATCATTTTCCGATAACATAAGTGAAGACACTGAAGTCGGGGCTTCGAATTCCGATGATGCTGGTAATACTGTAATAATAATAATAATAATAATAATACAGAAGATAGCAATGGTCCACACTAGTTGACATGAGCACTGTGCCAAGCATTTTTTGGTCATCCTCATATTTTAGTCCAAATTAACTTTAAAACACAATTTTGTTAAACAATTTATATTAACTAAATTAATATTTAAGTAGTTTTCAACTGTTAAGATTAATATATATATACACAGGGTGGCGCAAAAGTCGCGCATCATAGAAATTTTCAGTGTTGATTATAATATATTATTTTTTTCTTTTAGGTAGGCGATGGCTGCGAAATTAACAATAGACGAGAGGGTGAGCTTGAGTTTAATGTATGGATGGAATACATGTACAACAAATCGATAAATCGGTACATAATTTAAATTTTGTACAGATTCATCGATTTGTTGTACCTGGTATTCCATACATTAAAACCAGGCTCACCCTCTCGTCTACTGTTAATCAATTTCGCAGCCATCCCCTACCTAAAAAAAAAAAATAATATAATCAACACTGAAAATTCATTTGATGCGCGACTTTTGCGCCACCTTGTATATACTGTATATATATATATATATAATATAATATATATATTTCTCATTTATAATTGCTTCTACAAACTTTTTTTAAGCTCCGTTTACATAATTAATTATAAGGTGTATTTTTCTGTTTTACGCAAATTATATACATAATCTCACCATAAAGTTTATTATCTATCGTATAATTAATATTAAATCGTGATGTATTTATTATACCTGGCTTCAAGGTATACAGGGTGTAACAAAAGTCCGTTCTCATGGGAAATAAGATATAACAGAATTGAACGAGAAAATAGTTTTAACTGTACATTATAAACAATACAATCAACTTACTAATTAATCTACTACATGCTCAAATTGCATTCCATGAAGCGTTCATACATTTCTACTCGTCTTTCATACATTTTTATTCGTTTTTCTCCGTCAATTCTGTTCTATCATATTTCCCTATGGAAACGAACTTTTGTTACACCCTGTATACATTCTAGAAAAACGTTGCACCTTATACAATTATTTTGGGAAGACAAAATTATTAGTGTGTGTGTGTATATATATATATAGTATATATATATATATAGTGTATATATATATATATATATATATATATATATATATATATATATATATGTGGGATGAATTTCACAATTAAACACGTGAAATGAATGAATGATGCAAACCCATAAGGAAAAAGAAAAATTCCAAGGCTTTTCGTGTATTCAGAAGTACACCTCGTCAGCGAATGAAAGGAGAAGACGAGATGACAAAAATGGAGCCACAAATGAAAAGATTAGCACATGCTCAACAAGAGTTGATTAGAGGCAAAGACCCTAATGGCCCTAATTTCAAACTGGTAAGTTTTGATGTGTGTTTGTTATTCACAAAAGTCCCTGTTGATGACCTATTTGATTTTTTAAAAGATAAGATCTCTGAATATTCTTTCCCTGTTCAACACAACACTCTTATTGAGTTAATTAAGCTCTGCGTCAAAGATTGTAAATTTCAGTTTGAAAATAAGTTTTATGCTATGTCGTTTGGATTGGCGATGGGAAATCCCCTCTCACCGGTATTAGCTAACTTATATATGGAATTTTTTTAAAGCAGAATTTTGCCTACTATTGTTAATTTTAACCTTGTTTGGTACAGGTATATAGATGATATTTTATGCCTTTGGCCTAATAATTTGGAGGTTGACTTATTTCTTGATAAGCTCAATAATTTAGTCCCATCTATTAAGTTCACGGTTGAAAAAGAAAGATGGAAGCTTATCTTTTCTAGATCTAAAAATTCGGAGATGCTTTAATCAGTTCAAATTTGAAGTTTATCGTAAGCCTCAAAATAATAACTCTTATGTGCATTTTTATTCCGACCATCATCCCTCGATTCAATCTTTTATTTTCTCTGCTATGTTTCTTAGAGGATTGAGAGTTGTCAGTCCTGAATTTTTAGATTCCGAGTTATGCAATATCATGAATATTGGTACTAAATTATGTTATCCCATTTCATTTTTAGATAACTGCCTTAGGAAAGCCAAGAATAGGTATTATAATAGTGTAACTGTAAAGGAATTTGAGCGTAAAAATATCCTTAGCCTACCTTACCATGTTAATTTTCAATATCTTCCGACTTTACTTAAAGCAATTGGCATCAATGTAGTATTTAAGTACAATAATACTGTTAAATGACGCCTAATAAAGAATAGCTCGGATAATCTGGTTGGTTGTGTGTATTCGATCGGATGTACACAATGTAACTCAGTATATATAGGCCAAACGGGTAAAACGTTAGACATTAGGGTAAAACAGCATAAATATGCGTGTAGAACAGCAAATAATTCTAATGCATTGTTTAACCATATGTATAGATGTAATCATAGTATCAAGTGGGACAGTTCTAAAGCGCTCGTTAAAAACAGATATAATCGAAAGGAATATTCTAGAATGTGCATTTATCCATTTTAAAAATAATTTCAATAACAGTGCGGGAATGTATAAAATTGACAATATCCTGTTAAAATACCTTTTGCCTTTCATTAACTCTTGTTAATCATGTGCTAATCTTTTTGTGTTTCTGTCCGGTGGTATATATTTTTGTCATCTCGCCTTCTCCCTTCATTCCCTGACGAGGTGTACTTCTGAATACACGAAAGACCTTGTGGAATCATTTTTCTTTTTCCTTGCGGGTTTGCGTCATATATATATATAGTAAGTCCTCTATTTACGCGAGAGATGCGTTCATGGAAACTATCGTTTATATCGAAATCGTGTAAATCGAATCACATTTTCCCGTACAGATAATGTATTATAGGGGTTAATTAAGCGTGTTCAGCTCAAGAATTTTTTACAACAAAACTTCAAATATATGTCTGTCTGTATACAAGAATTATATAGAACGTAATGCTTATTATACATGTACATTAATAAGAGAATATAAAATACATTATGTAATTTTGTACATACTGTACTTACCAGAGATGGCTCCAAAGACTGCGTAAAGTGGAACCTCATCCGCCGAAGAACGTCTGTACATATTTACATATACGCGAGTGCAAATAGTTCCTTCAGCCGATTAGCCGTTTGTTAAATCGCGTAAACGTGGATCACGGTCACGTATACCGAATAACGTTCTCTGCCGATCGTGTATAAGCGAATCCGCGTAAATCAAGTTCACGTATAAAGAGGACTTACTGTATGTATTTGTAGTATAAATAAATGTTATCTGAAGGAATCAGGTATTTATGTAATTTATTGTCTCCGATATTTCGGTAGAAACAAAACCTCGAAGAGTCGGCAAATATCTTCTGTGATTTAGAGTACAATAAGAATTAGATGTAGATGGCGCTGTTCTAAAACTAAACTATTTACTTCTATATCTTTTGTTTAGGTTTTTTTTTTTTTGTTTATTCTTCTTCTTTTGAATTTAAGGATCAGTCTGGTGCAAACAGGCTCTTCGGAGCTATTTCGATTTATTTGTGGGATTTTGTAAAAGGTTTCTCCTTTGTTAATGGCAGAAGTAAAATTAAAGCCTTTGTAAATTTTATATATTCGTTGTATCTTCTTATTTTCACCGCGAACTCGCGAGGATGAGCAATATTCATATACTCGACTTTACTGGCGAAAGCGAACTCTCCTTCGTAATTTTAGCACTCTGCTCATCCTCGTGCTACGAAAGCTCTTCCCTATAAAAGTGATTTTCCATTAGTTTTCCTACAAAATTCAGCAGATTGAGGCTCGCTCTGAATTTTTAAGTTAATTCACACATCGATTTTCCTCCTTCGAGATTTGTATTTTTTTTAGACTTTGATTTGTTTGATGTTATTCGTTTCTTAACCATTTTTCTTTCTAATTTTTATTTGTATCTGAGAATGATGGAATTTTTCTTCATCGTTCTCTTTCACTCACTTGAATAATGTGGTATCATACCACTCAATGTCATTCCCATTTCATTCCGCCGCCAAGAGTGGGGAAAATAAGAATGAGAACTTCAATAAAGCATTTTCATCAAATCGGTTTATTCCCAATTGATGCCATTCTCATTCTTAACCACGGCTTTCCCACTTCGGTCCAGGTTAGGTTAACTTATGTCACGTTAGGCTAATGTTAGGTTAGGTTAGATTAATTAGGTTAGTAAATATTAACCATTCTCATTTGGCGCCTTTACCGCGAATGGGAATGAAGTAACATTGTTTCTCAAATCAAAAAAGTCTTCTGAAACTTACATTTTCCACTTCGCACATTTTCATTTGCAGACCGCGGCCAATACGAATGGGAATGACAGTAACCGAATAATGTACTGATCTCAACTTGTAATTTTTACATACTTTTCACTACAAATTATCCCACTTCAATATACAGGGTGTCCCACAAGTCCGGCCTCATAGGAAAATGTATTTTTAATTAAATTTGCAAAAGTAATACATTAAAACTGAAACAAATGTTCAAATTGACGTCTTGTTTTGGGACCTTTTTTTTTGTTGCGGGTAAAATAACACGCAATGGCTAATATGAAAGTGAGTTACACTCATGAGGAAAAGGCCTCATTTTCCTACGAGACAGGACTTATGGAACACCGTGTAAAA
The DNA here is from genome assembly GCA_023014485.1 of Bathynomus jamesi. Lineage (NCBI taxonomy): Eukaryota > Metazoa > Arthropoda > Malacostraca > Isopoda > Cirolanidae > Bathynomus > Bathynomus jamesi. The sequence continues at coordinate 387,637 of JAJOZX010002344.1, forward strand.
CTACAATACGAATTATCAACAAACTTTCAATTTAACTCTATAGTCTGTTCACTCTTTTTTGTCTATATTTATGCGTTACTCTTCTTTGATTATATTTATCGACAGCTCTTAAAAAATATTCGTTTGTACCGCTTTTATGTTTTGTTTATGGGGCAAATGTTTTTTAAAATTTTCTCATGGAGAGGTTTTAGGGCTGCAATAAATAAGAAGACATTAGAACACTCAGTCCTTGTTGGTTTCAGTTTTATGTACTCAATTTCTTCTAAATGGTGGACATCTTTGTCTTTTATAGTTCTTTTAAAGCTTTTTATGAGGTACAAGATGAGTGCTACTGGTCAATACTTCTTCGGAATGACTTTGTTCCCGCTTTTGGTAATACATGCCTAGTGTTTAACTCTTTTTAGGAAGGAGGGATCAAGCTCGTGCCACAACGGGGATACAATGGTTTAATTGTGCTCTTTTTCACGCGTTTCTTTATACAAACTTTGCGTTTTATCGTCAATCAGGTCCTATAAAGGTGAACAGTGTATCGACTCTGTTTGTCTTTGCATAAGAAATTTACATTATTCGCACCAACTTTTCGTTTGAATCATTCTTTTTAAGTGTCGGAAAAATGTTCGCCAACAAAGATTAAATTTCTGAAAAACAAAAAATTACTAATTGGTAATATTGTTTATTTTCTGTGTGTGTGTGCGTGTGTGTGTGTGTGCGTGTGTGTGTGTGTGTGCGTGTGTGTGTGTAACTAATAAAACTTTTAAAACCTGATTCACTACTGAGTAATTTTTTTAATGTTTTTCCGATATTTAAGTTTCTAGGCGAACATTTTTCCGAATCTACACAAATATTGAAACTCGAGCGTAAATCGTTATAAAATAATACTAATAATAATAATAATGCAAAATTTTCTAACAATAGACGCTGCAACAATATACTACGATGTCGTATTTCAATATACACATTAAAAATTTAGACCACAGCCCCCCCCACCCCCCCCCCCCCACCCCCCCCCACCCCCCACCTTTTCTCTTTTATGACAAGTAATAAAAATTTAAAATAATTTCCAACGAATAATCAAAGTATTTTATCTGAAAAAAAATAACAATTTTAATATTTTGACCATTTTAGTTTAAAAAAATAAAAAATAAATAAATTATAAAATGAAACTTCATTTTTTTTTTATACCGAATTTCAAAATTCGCAAAAGAGGAAATGACGAATCACTTTTTAGCCTCAAACGTTCAGTAAAAGAAAATGGGAAGAAAAAGTTATTTTTTACGTAAGAAACATATTAAATAAAACAAGGAAAAACTAAAGATGCACTTACGATATATATAATATATATATATATGGTATGCGCCTCGGTGGTGTAGTGGTTAGCGTCGCTGACTACGAATCCATCGGCCCCGGGTTCGAGACCCGATGACGGCAGCCGGCGCACAGCAAAACCCAGCTGTTCATCCTTCCACACAATAAGGAAAGTGGTTGGTAGATAAATGGGTACCCTGGGTGGCCTAGTGGTTAAGACTCTGGGCTGCTGGTGGGGCGTGGTTCGGATTCCACATTAAACTGTAGGTCTAAGGCGAGTGAAAAGCTTGACCTTCGTCAGAATGAACAATTCGGGCAGAAGCTAACCAAAAGTGTGTGTGTGTGTGTGTATATATATAGATATATATATTAAAAATACACACGTTACTATATTTTTGTTGGTTCGTGGACCCAAGTACTGTCAGTGATAAATTGTTAACGCACTTTCTCAGTCTTTTCCTTATAGAAAGCAAGAGATAAAATATGTAACGCGTTTTCACGAGGTGAGGAAAACTCAAAATTTCCCCCAAAATTCCAGAGTTCAAAAAAAAAAGAAGAGAAAAAAGTAAAGAGCGTTTTTGGTAATACACACACACACACACACACACACACACCATTCCAAATGCAATTAAATATAGAGATAATAACTGCTTTTTTCATGTGAAATTAAGCTGGTTTGTTCTCTTGTTTTGATCTACGTGATGAAATGATATACAGGGTGATTCAGAAGTCAGGTTACATAGGGCTTTTCTGTTTCTTTGCAGGTGAATGAGTTATGAGATGTTATCGAAGGAGGAGCGCATTGATGTGATATTCCTAGCTGGCTGCACAAGTGCATTGCCGTTAACGGTGGCCATATCGAACATGTGATGTGACTATTCCCTGTATCATTACATAATACAATATTTCCCTATGTAACCTGACTTTTGAATCACCCTGTATATTGTACATATTGTATTGTATCGTATACGATCAAAGAGAGGAAATAGTAGATAATTTCTATACATTTCAACGTTTATTCTTAATATAATTTTTCACAACGATCTATCAATATATATAAATATATACTGTATGTATATTACAGAGTTACGTCATTGAACGTAATACAAAAATATATAATATAATATATATAATATATATATATATATATCTTACGTTAAATTAATTTTTAAAATGTTTGATAGAGCTCCTGAAATGAACATTGGCCGACCATAAAATCTTTGAGTAAAATAAAATTTAAAAAAATAGCAATGGAGCCACAAATAAACTGTCAAAAACGTTGCACGGATAATGAATAATAAATTAAGCTTCAACATATTCGGAATAGTAAACTGAGCGTAAAAAGCAATTGATCCGAGAATGAAAAATGATAAACAAAGTTAATGTTGTAAGACCGTTATATATTATTACAGGTAGATAGACAGGCGTAAACAGATTGATAAACACAGAGTCAGTGTGTATGTGTGCGCGCGTGAGAGAGAGAGAGAGAGAGAGAGAGAGAGAGGGTCTACAAGCACACGTTTATATTATACAACATAACTTAGATTAAATGCTTGTTTCCATCCCTTTTTTATGCTCATGGCATGGCCATAAAGGCATTAAGCGTTTGAAAAAAGAATCATGATTGGCCAGTATTCACCCACCAGTCAGGGGTCTTATTTCACGTAATTGTATTTTTTGCAAACTCATTCCTCAGTTAGCAGTGTTTGTGTGTGTGTGCGTGTATATATATATATATATATATATATATATATATATATATATACACCTTGTAGATGTTTCGCGCATCGGTCTCTCTTCACACGAAGGTCAGGCTGGTGGCCCCTCCTCTCGACATGACTTGATGCAGGATAGAATTGCTCTCATGAGTTCTCCATCTCACAAGCCAGGCACATCTACCAGGTGTCTAATCTTCTTTAAACGACTTCAATTTTGACATCTGTGACGTTCCTGACATCTCTGGGTAGTTGGTTGATTAGTGTTGGTCCCTGACAACAAAGCTATTTTCTTTCAGAGTTGAGGATGTCCCTTGTCTTTACGTTCGGGAACATTACACATTCCACCTTTCCTATTTTTCAGAGTTGTTTTTCTATTACTTTCCATACGTATATTATGGTGTACCTCTCTCTTCTTCTTCTTCTTTCCAGCGAATATAGATTTAATGTACGTAGTTTTTCCCAGTAGCTAAGTTCTTTGTAGCCATCAATCTTGGCTGCGAAATTGCTTTGTATTTCTTCTAGTTTATTGATTTCTTCTTTTTTTTATATGGAGACGTCGAGACTGAGCAGTATTCCAGTTCTGGTATGATCATTGTTTTCAGTAAGAGAATCATTCATTACTTCTATGTTCCTTCTTTGAAAAGTTCTCAATATCTGTTCCGTAATTCTCTTTGTCTTGTTTTCCGCTGTCGGATTTGTTCTCTTAAGTTTCGCATCGTCATTATTATAACTAATAAATATTTTGTTTCTGTTTCTTTCAGTTTCTGCTCATTTGTGACATAATATTCTATTTGTTTTAGCTCCTTATATTTTCCATATCTTAGGAGCTGGAATTTTTTGGTGTTAAATTTCATGTTTTCTTCTGACTAACTGTTTGTGTCCGTCTGTAATTTCCAGTAATTTCTTCTCAGGTTATTAGCATCTCTCCAGTTGTTTTGTCAATGAAGACTGTTTTTCAACCTGTCTCAGCCATATTTGGTCTAATTTCTTACCAACTTATAGTTTTAGAGCTTAGGTTAAAAACCTCAAATTTGTTTCTTTCTTTGTTGTGTGCGTTTTCTTTTAAGGTTGTTGTCATATTAGTTGATATTGCGATAATGTTGTTAGATATAATCGTTGGAAGTTATTTTCATGTCATCAATATAAAGATGTTCCCCATTATTGCTTGTATTAACATAAATTCATTCGTTAAAGCCATCAGCATATTTTCTTGTTTCTGGTCCTCTCTCGTGCACCTTTGTCTTGGTTTATATGTATATTTCTTCCTACCCTTTTGTACTTTAGAAATGGGAAATTAAAATCTCCGCATATCATTATATTGGGGGTTGGGTAGTTTAAGGACTTCACGAGGTTTCTGATATCAACAATGGCATCAGAGAATTTTGCAGTTGGAGTGTTCGAAGGTCTGTAAATAACTATCAGTATCACGTTTAGCTTTTCAGTTCTACGTAGCTGTTTGATTTACTACTATTGTTTCTATCATATGACGCTCACGTATGTATGTATATAGCACAACCATCTTTTCGTCTCTCTGTTCTGTCGTCTCGTAGTATATTATAGCTATCTATTTGCATTTCTTTTTGATCTATGCACTGTGCAGTACTCGCAGTTTTTAGTCCCCTAAGCAGTCTTTAAGATGTGTTTCTGCGAGGCATGCGATATTAGCCCTTGTTTCATCCATAATTCCTTTCAGGTATGAAACTTTGTTTAACGAGTGGTTCGATTTGAGGCCTTGAATATTTGCCAGGACCATATTTATGTTTTCAGCTTTGTGTTTTCCCTTAATCATTCCAAATTCATTGTCCTTCAGTGTTGCATGTTTCGTAGCCCTCTGGTCCTCTAAGAAAGATGCGTTTTCATTTACCTGTTTTGGTAGCTTCTTGTCTGATAACGGTTCGGCTCGAAGATTCTCAACTGTGTCGCCTGTATATGTTGTAAGGCAGTGTTCCGCAACCCGGGGTCCGCAGAAGACAAGGGGTATATTCTAATTCACACAAAATTAGAATATACAAATTATTTTCGCTAAGGGGTCCTCAAAAATAATCCATATTCTTTTATTGGTCCACAAGTGAGAAAAAAATTGCGGACCACTGTTGTAAAGCTTAGTAGCCTTATTGTGGGGGCGATGTCGAAAACATTTGCTTCTTGGTTTACACTCATAGGTTTTTTATAATTTTTACTGTTGTCCTTAGAGTTTGGTGGGGAGCTATGGTAGTAGCACTTTTTACTTAGTTTGCACTTCCCGTGTCTTGCGTAATTCTTACAAATGGTCGAGTGGTAGAATTTGCAACTGACACCAAATTTACAGTGACAATTATTGTTATAGAAGAATTTACGGACCTTTTCCAGTTTGTGTACCGTTTTTCATATAATTTATTTTTGAGAATATTTTTGTTAAAACTAACGAAAATATCACGACTTAACCTAACCAATTATCAAGGGCGTACAGTTGATCTATTATTAATTATAACATTGTTTGTTTCTGGAATAGTATTTACTATTTACTAATAGATCAACTGTACGCTCTTGATAATTGGTTAGGTTAAGTCGTGATATTTTCGTTAGTTTTAACAAAAATATTCTCAAAAATAAATTATATGAAAAACGGTACACAAACTGGAAAAGGTCCTTAGTTTTAATTTAGGCTACATTGACACGTAACTTCTATGCTTTTTTTGTGATAAGACAGGAATTCACCCTAAAATAATGAATGCTTTGTTTTTCAAAGTTTCTCAAAGTATTTTAAAATATTTACAATTGTTTATGAATAATGATTGGTACTGTGGCACTGATCAACACTCATTGTGGCAGTCACTTGTATATGTTACAGGGAATCTGCGTAACTAGGGATTTCATGAAATCCCTAAAATGTTCAGGGATTTCACATAAGGTTAAGTCGTGATATTTTCGTTAAAATTAATGAAACTATCACGACATAACCTAACCAATCGTCAAGGGCGTACAGTTGACCTAACCGTGCATTCAGTTAACCGGACAGTCAATAATTTTCTCGTAGGTTTAACGGAAATATCACGACTTAACCTTACATGAAATCCCTGAACATTTTAGGAATTTCATGAAATCCCAAGTTACATAGATTCCCTGTAACATATACTCGTATACACTGTCCATCTCCCTAACCACAACCTAACCCTAAAAACACTAGAAAACAATCAATACAGATGAGCCGACCTAGTCTGAGCGTAAGTTTTACATGACAGTTAAGTACTTCCAGCAATTATAAGAATTAGAATGCCCTCACACACACACACACACACACACACACAACACACACATATATATATATATATATTATATATAATATATATATATATACTGTATATATCATAAAAAAGCTTAAACTGTGAAACATATCTTCAATTTTTAAAATATAATTTACCCGGTCGCCATCCATCACACACTCTTTCATAAAACGCAAAAAAAGTAGAATGAAAGATGAAATATTTATTTACTACACTTTCCTTAGTAATAGTTTACGACAAACGACGCAAAATTTGGTTCCGTTACCAATCATGATGCACTGACACACGTGAAGAAATTATTTTAGATAAATAAAAATGATCGTTTGAAAAATATAGGATGGGATTAATGATGTTGTTTGCTATCGCGTCGACAAAAAACGCAAAAGTTGTACGTTAAATGCGTAAAAAGAAGTAGAAAAAAATATATATATTTTTTAATAATAATAATAATAATGAATCGTTTTGGACACTAAAATAAAAATTTAAAACATTGAAAGATTTTTAAACGAATAAATAGATTATACGTTACACCTCATACTGGTTCGATTGTTAATTATATCTATGACGTCATTATATATATATATATATATATATATATATATATTTTTTTTTTTTTTTTTTTTTTTTTTTTAAAGTTCGGGAAGAACCGATTCGCCTCTATTTAAAAGGGCATATCTCAGCGGAAAAACAAAGAAAAGTGAGAGGAAAGACAGAGGAAAAAGAAAGGGTGGAGGGGACAGTCGAAGTGGAAAAAGACCAAGGATGAGAAAGACTGCAGGGTCGAGCCCCATCATCCTTGGGTGCTAGGGCCGGGAGGGCGCACGTGAAACCTCCAGGAACAAGCACGTACAAACGAGCACAAAGAGCACTCAAAAGCACGAGCTTAGAACCCCCTTGCGGGGATATATATATATATATATAGCCTTGGTTTTGCTTCCGCCTGAAGTGTTTATTCTGACGAAAGTCAAGCTTGTCATTCCACCTAAGGCCTACAGTTTAGCGTGAAATCCCAGTAAAGCCCAGTAAAGCCCAGTAAAGCCTAAAGCTTAAGGGCCAAATTAAATAAAATAAATAGTCGAGCTTCACAATTATTCATGTCATTGTAAATTGAAAAAATGTATTTATTTTATTATTAATAAAGGTTATTCAATTCAAAAAGCCGAACCACGCCCCACCAGCAGCAACCCAGCGTCTTAACCACTAGGTTACCCAGGGTAACCACTTATCTACCAACCAATTTTTTTTATTGTGGGGAAGGATGAACAGCTGGGATTTGCTGCGCGCCGCCTGCCGTCACCGGGTCTCGATCCCGGGGCCGATGGATTCGTAGTCAGCGACGCTAACTACTACACCACGGAGGCGCATCCACTGCACCACCGAGGTGGTATATACTGGGTGATCCAGATAAATGGGACCCATAAAAAAAAGCCAAATATTCTTAATATTTAAGTCCTTTCATAAAAACTATATATCATTCGAAAGAGTAGAGTTACAAGTTTATTATGAAATAATTATTTTTTTAAAATGACTCCTTTCAAATGTGCTCCATTAGTTGCCAAGCATTCCAGTGTTCTCGCTTGTAAGTTCTGCATCACTTTTGCAAGAGTGTGCGGTGGTATGGCCTGTATCTCATTTGTGATGGCGGCCTTCAATTCTTGCAAGGTCGTTGGGTTATTTCTGTAGACCCTACTCTTTAAATATCCCCAGAGATAATAATCTAAGGGAGAAAAATCCGGAGACCTTGCGGGCCATTCAACGTCTCCAAATCTTGAGATTAACTCGCCTGGAAACGTTTGACGCAAAACTGCCATGCAGTTCCTCGTGGTATGGCAGGTAGCTCCGTCTTGTTGGAACCAGTGGTTTTCTAGACAAAGATCTCTTAATTTAGGAATAAGGAAATCGGTCAACATTTTTTCGTAGCGATCACCATTTACAGTGACCGTGTTTCCGGTGGAATCCTCGAAAAAGTACTGCCCTATGATCTGAGATGCAGTAAGACCACACCAAACAGTTACACGCTGACTATGCAACGGGACTTCGGTAATATTCAATGGATTTTCTGTTGCCCAGAAACGACAATTTTGTTTGTTTACAGTTCCATTCAAGTGAAAATGGGCTTCGTCTGACGTAATCAAAGTTGCTAGAAAATTGGTGGTGTCATTTACCTTCTGTTGGATCCATTGACAGAATTGTCGTCTTCGTGCGAAATCTCCATCGTTTAGTTGTTGCACTGTTTGAATTTTATATGGAAAGAGCATTAAATTTTGCTTGAATATACGGTGTGTTGTTGTTCCATATCCAACTCCTAACAGCTGAGAAGCACGTCTGATGCTTATGTTAGGATTATCCTGTACAATTTCATGAGTTCTGTTAATGATCTCGTCTATCCTTGCTGTGCGCACTCTTCCAGTTGGTTTTCTTTTTCCAATGCTGCCAGTTAGGGAAAAATTTCTGACACACCGACGGATTACTTTCTTAGAAGGTGATTTTGACATCTCAAAATTTGTCTTGAAAGATCTTTGAGCTGAAACTACACTTCTTCCATGCTCATAATATTGCTCAGTTATGAAACGCAGCTGTTCCACAGTCCATGCAGTCATCTTAAAGGGTTAGTTTTAACTAACACGTTTATTTTGTTTTGTATCTTATCTTGTCTTGTATTGTCAAAACCTATACAATCCTGTACAAACTTGTAACTATCCTCTTTCGAATGATGCGTATGATTTTATAAAAGGACTTATACTTTAAGAGTTACAGGGGTTTCTTTTGGGTCCCATTTCTCTGGATCACCCTTTATATATATGATACACACAGACCGTGCATGGAACAAGGAACTCTTCTGGGATAATTAAATCCACTATAGTCCGAATAAGTAATGGTAAATGACAAATGCCATAGTTTTTCTTTTTCATGATGCAAGCCCGACGTGGGCAACGGGTCTCTCGCAAAGAGGTCCCATAAATATAGCTTCCCTCACCAGCTATCTGCAAAGCAGACAGGATCCAGCTTTGGGACATGGATCTAGGGTTTAAAGCAGCCTAGCCCCACTACATTTAGGACCTCAGTATAAGTAAAAGACTCGTTGCATTCACGTCGGATTGAATAAATCAAAGAAAAAGGGGTAACTATTATATTTTTAGCCAAAACCAAAACTTAAACCTCAACTGGCAGAATTGAGCGTCCACTTTTCAAGGCACATAACATGTCCGTTTCATGATGGGAATGAACTCAGAATGGTTCCCTGAGTTTTTTATGATACACACAGACCGTGCATGGAACAAGGAACTCTTCTGGGATAATTAAATCCACTATAGTCCGAATAAGTAATGGTAAATGACAAATACCATAGTTTTCAGGGAACCATTCTGAGTTCATTCCCATATATATATATATATATATATATATATATATAGTGGCCACAAAGTCCTTTTGCAGTTAAATTACAGCATATCTTTATGTTGCCCTTGTTTTTCATGCAAAGGGACTTTGTGGCCACCCTTTCTATGAGCAGGTAAGTTCTAAACACTTTGTCTTGATTAGGTTCAGGACTGAAATAGTTTAAATCCTCTTTTTTTTGTTTTTTTTTTTTTTGTTCAATTAAATTTATTGTCCAATTAGTTGTATCGTTCATTACCGTAATGGATAGTATAACTTTTTTTTTATTATCATCATTATCATTACCATATATATATATATATATATATATATATATATATATATATGTGTGTGTGTGTTTGATTTATCTTATCGTTTATTACCTTAAGGAATTTTGTACTATTTTAAGGGATTTATATCCCGCCAATAAAGCTCATCATTATCACAAGTGTCATTATTATTATCATTATATATAGAGATATAGATAGCTAGATAGATAGATCCATTGAGGAGGTAACACGTGTGTCTGTCATAATTCGAATATTTAGTTAATCTATGGTGAAAATCTCGTAATTAAAGAAATTGAAAAAAGTGCCGGTATTTGTGTTAATATCTTGCGCACACAAAGTGTTAAATATTAAATCGGGAAATCAAGCGGAGTTTGCCATAAAAAAGCGAATAAATCAAAGTATCAAATTATTAATTTGTAAAATTCTCAAAGCAGTTACGAGGTTGAAACAAAGGTTCCTCAAACTGCCCAGAGCTATCCCCTACCGGCGATCTCCCGTCTACTAATCAACGCGCGTTACCCACCCCTCATCAGAGTACCGATGACACTCTCTCCCATTCAGTTACAGTGAATCAGGAAACTATATTATATTAAAGAGCATAGAAAAACATGGAAATGGGAAACCGAGTAAGAGAACTCCGTAAATCTTGAATTTAACAACGGATGGGACGAAGGCAATAAGATGCGATCTTTGCCAATCTCTTACTGACTACAGATGCTTGAAATGAGAAGACAATCAGATCTCCCTTTTAACAAGTGTCAAAGAGATAACCAGAATAAAATTCTTTTGTGTAGATTATTCCACGGGAATAAATGTCTTTGCGGTATTTAGATCAGAACAAATGACTAACGGCAAAGGAGAAATGAGAATGTCAAGAAGAGAGGAGGACCCCTTGAAAGCTTTTGAAACGAAAAATAGATAAACAGAAACAGCGATAAAATCCAAACACGAAAATGGCGAAAGATCTGACGAAGATCAGACGAAGGACACCAGCTAAATAGCGAAGAACAAAAGCGCAACCTCAGTAATATACAGGGTGTCCCAGAAGTCTGGACTCATAAGGAAAAAGACATCATATTTTTAAAGTGAAACAAACACATTTCTAATATCAGTTTTACGTATTTCAGGAAAAAATATACCCCGATGGTTCAGTATACCAATCAAGAGAAGGTTGAACTGGTATTGCTACATATTTCCTGAAAAGCCAGCGGGAGACATGTTTGAGAAATAACTGACATGCCTCTCTCTGGCTTTTTCCAAAAACATGTAGCAATACCAGTTCCACCTTCTCTTGATTGGTATACTGAGCCATGAGGGTATTTTCTTTCCTGAAATATGTAAAACTGACATTAGAAATGTGTTTGTTTCACTTTAAAAATATAGTGTCTATTTTCCCTATGAATCTAGACTTCTGGAACACCCTGTACAACTGCAGCGAGGTATATAGAAGTTATCTTCAGAGAATGAAATAAAACAAACTAAAAAAAAAGGCTCCGAGGAGGAATATGGAAGAAACTGTGTGCAGGTATTATACAAAGGGTAAGGGGCCATTCAAAAATTATGTAACGTTATTTTTGCTAAAACGTGACGCCCCAGATCCCCCAGGAACGTTCTGTAACGCTAGACCAGACACTTCCTATAAAGATGTTGTGTAACACTTCCCCCACCCCACATCCCACACGTTACGGAACGTTACAGGGAGGTGGGGGTGTCAGGTTTTAGCAAAAATGGCGTTACGTAATTTTTGAACGACGCCTAACTGCAGATATAGAAAAGGACTGTTTGTATGAACACACAACCGTATGTAAATTCGGACCTTTTCCAGTTTGTGTACCGTTTTTCATATATTTTGACAGAATATTTTCGTTAAAACTAACGAAAATATCACGACTTAACCTAACCAATTATCAAGGGCGTACAGTTGATCTATTAGTAAATACTATTCCAGAAGCGAACAATGTTATAATTAATAATAGATCAACTGTACGCCCTTGATAATTGGTTAGGTTAAGTCGTGATATTTTCGTTAGTTTTAACGAAAGTATTCTGTCAAAATTGGTTGAGGGGGAGGGGGGGAAGAACCTACAAGTACCCCCTTTTTATTTCAGATGAACTTTGTGTTTGTGTTCCAAATTGGTTGTTTATCTGAAAAGAAGCAAAAATAAATTATATGAAAAGTGGTACACAAACTGGAAAAGGTCCAAAACTTCACTTTTTCTACGTGAAGGTCAAAATATAATAATAAAAACCACTCTAATAGACAGAGTTTATTTCCACCCTCTGTCTATTACTGTAGAGTGGGTTTTTATTATCATATTTCGCCAGACTACTTGCTTGCTTTAATATACGATACGAAAACACGTTTGTGCAAAGATTTGTGACTAACTCTGTTAAATAAACAAACTTCGATCGTGAGTCGGTCCAGGGATCTCAGGTTACATCACTAATATATATATATATATAATATATATATACAGACGGTTGACAAGAATAAATAGACACTACGATGATTTGTTCTCCTCATGAACAAAAGACAAAGCTCATCAATGGAATGCCAGAACGTGTGTGTGTCAGCTTTACGATTCTCGATATATTGATTCAATTAATCTTTTATTATGTGTTGACTTATTATTAAATCAAAAACTGTCGATAAACTGAAAGGTGTCTATTTACTTTTCTTAACCTTATATATATATGGGATGAATTTCACAATTAAACACGTGAAATGAATGAATGATGCAAATCTACAAGGAAAAAGAAAAATTATTCCACGGCCTTTCGTGTACTCAGAAGTACACCTCGTCAGGGAATGAAGGGAGAAGGCGAGATGACATAGGTATATATGTTTGTCATCTCGCCTTCTCCCTTCATTCCCTGACGAGGTGTACTTCTGAATACACGAAAAGTCTTGGAATCAGTTTTCTTTTTCCTTGTGGGTTTGCATCATATATATATATATACAATATATACATTATATTTATCAAAATTATACGTACTAATATGCATACATAGAGAGAGAAAAATATAAATGGTTAAAGGAGAGAGAGAGAGAGAGAGAGAGAGAGAGAGAGAGAGAGAGAGAGAGAGAGAGAGAAAACTAAAGAAAAAACCCTTTCAGAATGAATGATAAAGTTATGAGGCATTTTGTCAAAAAAAAAAAAAAGTTAAACCGCTCTTCATGTTTCAGAGAATTAATCAAAATTTAATTGCAGATTTTTCTAATTCGAAAAACATTGAACATTATTCTGTCGCTGTTGTCATCATCGTTCATAATTTTAAAAATTATTATTATTAATTATTATTATTATTATTATTATTATTATTAAATTGAGTGCATGTAAAATAAGTAAAACATAGGAGTATATAGGCCCTATATATACAGTATATATATATATATATATATATATATATATATATAAGCAAACAACCACAGGGAAAAATGAAAAAGAAACACGAAATCCGAGCGCTTTCGTGATATATTCACATCTTCAGGGAAAAGAAAGATGTGAAGATGTGAATATATCACGAAAGCGCTCGGATTTCGTGTTTCTTTTTCCTTTTTCCCTGTGGTTGTTTGCTTATTAATAAGATCACGTGTTATTCTGTGATTTTCCTGCATATATATATATATATATATATACACACACTTGGCCAATAATGGAGAAACTAGTCCCTAATCTTACTCTGAACCCTATAACTCCCCAAACAAGGGTGGAAAGTAGAAACGGTAAACTGTGCCGTATTCCCAAATTAAAGGCGAGGCAGGGAACATCCTTAACCCTGGAAGAAAATAGTTTTGTGGTGAGAGGACCAAAACTGTTTAATCAGCTGTCCAAAGACCTAAGAAACACGAAGGGAGTTGCAGTGGACATCTTCAAAAGAAGATTAGACGCCTGACTCAGAACAATCCCCGATGAGCCGGGCGTACCTGGCTATGTGAGGTGGAGAGCGCAAGAAACCAACTCGCTACTTCACCAGTCCAACTCGAGAGGAGGGGCTACAAGCTTGACCTTCGCGAAATGAGGAATCATCGCGCGGAACCTTTGTAAGGTTGTAAGATAAGGTAAGGTTATATAGGAAAGCAAGGAGAGCCTGGAATATGTTTTGGATTTTAAAAGAGCTAAATTTGGTGGCATGAAAATGCAACTTTCGACCCATAATTAGGATGAAACTCTATCACACGATGATATTAATGGGACATGGACATCTTTTTATAATTATTTTAAACGTTTAGAATTAAATAATATCCCATTACGTAAAAGGAGACTGGCGAAGTCCGTTAAACCTAAATGGTGGAATGTTGAAATTAAAAGTAGCTTATCGTTAAAAAGGAACGCGTATTTTAAATTTAAAGAAACAAATGGCACTGGACAACAAATTAGAACTTTATTCCTGTTCTTCAAGTAAAATGGATTGATTCTGGTAGATTTTTGCTCCCAGACTACAATATGGATGCAAAATGTTTCCATCACCGACAGTTTTTTTAAAAATTTTATTTGAATTTTGTTCCAAAAACAGGAATATGTAGGTATAATTGGCAGCGTTAGAACTACACTTTTCAGGAGGTACTGGGGCCGAAGATGGTACTGTGACACTGAAAATGGCTAAAATAGCAGTTAAATGAATTGCACTTAATGGGGAGACCAGTGGTTTGCCAGCAAATGGGGGTACAACTAGAAACACTGGAACAGGAGTGGTCGTGCGAGATAATGTGTGTGTGTGTGTGTGTGTGTGTGTGTGTGTTAGGGCGGAGTAAAAATGATAATTTACAGTGGCACACTGATATTTTATTGTATGATAGTTTTTGCTGAGAGAAACGAATATGATGATGCAAATTGCGCCAGGTTTCTCTAACCGCCCCATTTTTGCATGAATACAATTTAACAAACACAGAAAATAGAGTTCTCATCTAGTATACATCCGTCAACATTACATCATGTGAATAACCCCCATTAATGTCATTATAAAACCACAATTATACATTTTGATAACTTTAATAATTATTTTGCGTCATTCCCAGATTTAAGTATTCCTGCCAAGGTCGTACTGTATACTCGTACGCATCGTGTCTTCTGACTCCCCAGGCACCACAGTTCGCCTGACAGCCACAGCTGTAGTAGTTGTCCCCCAGCTACAGAATCCAGAGGTAAGAAGCTAGTGGGTATGCTATGAGAAATGAGATAAAAATATTCTGTTACACTTGTTCCAATGTACATTTGACTGACGTGAGTAAGTCGAGTAAATATTTGTTGTTTTTCCGTAAGCAATTAAAATTCACTGAAATTTATTTGAATTTTCGTTCTTATTTTTCGACTAATAATTCACCTATAGAAGAGCAGAGATGGAATCAGCATCCCACACACCAGTGTCTCCATACCTGAAACAATATCCTTCTTCACATCAAGCTACCAACATCCCTTCTTGCAGCAACTCTACACCAAAAGTTTCCATGCAGCAGCATCTACGCTTTCAAATCCCCCATGCGATTCATCAAGGAAAACATTTGTGAGCACAAGGCATTCTAAGCAACATTGTATGTTTAGAATTCCTGATGTTTGGAACTAGTGGTAAAGAACTATTATATCTGCTACAACACATTGTTGATGATTTTCGTGGAGATCAGTAGTACTTATACCGCATTATTTGAGCAATCAGAAATGGTACAGTTGATGAGCACCTTGCTCATGTAAAGCCAGGTCCTCTTAGTCATGCTAGATAGTTAACTCTTGCTAATAGGGTTTATAGACTTTGTTTCAACAGTGAAACCAACAAAGAAACTTTACACAATAACACGCTTCATTGCGACAAATTATGATCCTAATTGGCTTGACATCAAGTGTAGACCTAATTGCATAGATTGCCCAAGGCAGGTGTTTTCTGCTATTAATAGCGTTAAGCATTTGCCTCGAGAATCAGTAGAAATTGTTAAGAAGTATATATCCCGAAATGTATACGTTGCTCACCCGGAAAATATTCTTCTGGCAATGTTGTGTGACTCAGCTAGGGAAAAACGTGAAAAAGCTGACAACAAAATCATGGACATGCGAAATGAGACTGGTCAAAATTTAGAATTGAGAGATTTCAAAGTTCCTAATCTTAATTTTGATGCAAAGGATTGGGATGAACTAATTAATTGGAATGATACTAAACTAAGTGAGCCATCTCTTACAATGAAACTAACAAGAGCACAGATTTTAGCTATCAAAGAAAACTCATTGAACATTCCAAATTATTCCAATCATACCCAGAATGTAGAGCATTGTATTAAATTACTGACGGACTCTTCAAGTTTGGTACTTGGGTTTGAAGCACGAGATGGTTTTATCAGAGCTAGAATGATTTCACGTAGTCTGATGCCAGACGTAGAAACCAAAAAGGATTTTACTAAAAGTTTGCCTTCTTTATTCGAATAGTTAAGGTTGCTTTTTGCAGTTACCATTTGTGTATTCATTTGTTCTGTGTGTTTCTATATATGTATTTAATAAAACAAATTAAAAAAAATGTTTATTTTTCTTTCCTTGTTTCTCTATATTCCTTGCAACAAAACATTAAATTGGAGAATATCATTAATCCAGAAAAGAAAAAGTAAATAGAAATTTATTAAATAACCTGAAAATTATTTGCAGAAGATATATTGTTAAGTTTTGTGTGGGTTATATCTACAGGGTGAGCGAAAAGTCCCTGTGCACCTTCAAGAAGTGTAGTGAACCTGTACCTGCACTGTGTTGGAAGTGGAAGGTGCACAGGGATTTTTCGCTCACCTGGTATTTGTTTCCCCCCACAACATAGCCAAGAATCAGTTATAAACCACCATAAACCCAGATACGACACCCATTTCATATTCTGGCAAATATGACCGACAAAAGGGGAGAGTGCATCATAGACGGTGTAGAGCATCTCCAGGGGGGGGGGGGGGGATTTTCAAATCGATCCATTTTCTGTCTCCCTTTTTGCGGCTATACTACTACAAAGGGTAGATTGCATCATAGACGGTGTAGAGCATCTCCCTAAACGCGGCTATACTACTCGCTCAGTAGTATATGTAGTAGTATAGCCGCAAAAAGGGAGACAGAAAATGGATCGATTTGAAAATTTCACCCCCCTGGATATGCTCTACACCGTCTATGATGCACTCTCCCCTTTTGTCGGTCATTACTACTCAGTCACATGCAGCTCTCATTGTGGCCGCAAAAGGGTAGATTGCATCATAGACGGTGTAGAGCATCTCCAGGGGGGGGAAATTTTCAAATCGATTTCTGTCTCCCTTTTTGCGGCTATACTACTGAGCGAGTAGTATAGCCGCGTTTAGGGAGATGCTCTACACCGTCTATGATGCAATCTACCCTTTTGCGGCCACAATGAGAGTGCATGTGACTGAGTAGTAATGACCGACAAAAGGGGAGAGTGCATCATAGACGGTGTAGAGCATCTCCCTAAACGCGGCTATACTACTCGCTCAGTAGTATAGCCGCAAAAAGGGAGACAGAAAATGGATCGATTTGAAAATTTCCCCCCCTGGAGATGCTCTGCACCGTCTATGATGCACTCTCCCCTTTTGTCGGTCATTACTACTGAGCTCATCCTCATATTGTTCTTGATTATTTCAATTGTAAATAAAAAATTTAGGGGTACTGCAGTTCCGCAGTGCCTACCGACGAGCCGCCACTGAATTCAAGGCAATCCTAGTATGCTTACAGATTACTGTTGGATGCTCATCAGGGAAGCCAAAGATGTATCATATAAGCGTAAATCATTAAGCAAAAAATTTTAAGGGAGTCTGTAATATTATATTATTATCACTCAATTAGTCCTATTTTCTTGTTTTTTGTAAAATAAAAATAATAATTTTCTCAAACACTGTCGGTGATGGAAAAATTTCACTATTATTTTCGAAATCAGCACTAAAAGGTCAGCAAGGAACACTCAACAAACACTACCAGAGGAACAGAATCTTTGTTGAACAGTGTAATTTGTCCGTTGAAAATTACACTGTTCAACAATGATTTTGTCTCAGGAAAAGTTTTATGTAATTATTATAGTTTTTAACGCTGATTACAAAAATGGTTTTATTATTTTCTATCACGTTTAGTTTTGAGGAATTTACATTTTTTTTGTTTTGGAACAAATATTCGATTTTTGTAGTAAAAGCTGTTCATTTATTTTATTATCTCGCAACCCTGACCACATGTGATGTTTGTCTTATTACGTTGTGTGTATTGCTACTCTTATAGCATGTGTGATGTTAATATTTTTTAATATTTTGTATAATATTTAATTAATTATATCCAATATACGATATTATACATATTATATACAATAATTGTATAATATGTTTTAAGATTTCATGGAAACTATACATGATACGCCAAAACGAATAACATTTTCGGAATCAGCAGCGTCGACTAGACCAGCTTTGTTTGTTGCTGAGACAGAATACAGTAAAAGTAAAAATTTGTTGTTCAGTGTTATTACAAGCTATTGAGAAGGCGAAGCAAAAAACTTATTAGAAAAAACAGGCGCAACTATGAACTATATTAACAGCGGTTCTTAACCTCTGGGTCGCGACTCAAACTTGGGTCATTAAATTGTCATTTATGTTATCCCTAATCATTTTGCTATTATTATTTATTTTATTATCTATTACGAGTGAACTGTTTGAAGGCATTGGTCGCCGAGCTAGCCCCGAGACCAGAATTTGGATCGCAGCCTAAAAAGGTTAAGAACCCCTGAACTATAATATAGTGAGCCAAATTACATCGAATCCGAAGGAATTCTATAATTATGTTAGAAATAAAAATGTACCTTCGCAGACTATTATTGGTCCACTCATCGGCGAAAACAACGAAAATATTTACGATGACTTACAAATGATGGAAGTTTTAAGTAAATTCTTCTCTTACGTCTTCACTAACAAAAATATGAACAACATTCCTGTTCCTGTAATCATGCTCAGTGATGATCAGTTAATGTTTCGCGATTTTATCATGAGCGAAATCGAAGTACTCTCAGCCATAGGTAAAATTAATTCTAATAAAACTCCTGGTCCAGATAAGCTCTACCCTAGGGTGCTTAAAGAAATGAACTGCGCATCAGTCTCTCCTCTTACATTCTTACATATATATATATATATATTTAATAAATTGTTACAGTCTGGAGAAGTTCCGGTTGATTGGAAACTTGCAAATATTACGCCAATATTTACAAAAAGGGGACAAATCACTCCCGGAAAATTATCGTCCCATCAGCCTGACTTCAGTAGTTGGTAAGCTTCTGGAAACGATTGTTCGGGACAAAATAGTTAATCACTTAGAAATTAATAAATTAATCAAAGATTCTCAACACGGCTTTCGACGTAATCGTTCTCGTCTTACTAATCTGCTCGATTTCTTTAATGATATTGTAAATATGTATGACGAGAGTAAAATAGTAGATATTATATATTTCGATTTTTAAAAAGCGTTTGATAAAGTACCACAAAGATGATTATTAGTTAAACTTCAGTCTCACGGAAATGATGGCAAAGCTCTCAAATGAATTAAAAATTGGCTTAGCGGACGTAAACAAAGAGTGGTCATTAATGGCAAAGCGTCTAATTGTAAAAGTGTAACTAGCGGCGTGTTTCATGGATTAGTTCTGAGACCAGTTCTTTTTAGTGTTTATATTAATGACATCGACTTGGGAATTAAGAATATATTTCAAAATTTGCGGATAATACCAAAGTAGGGGACGAACAAAATCAGCAGCAAAACGTTTGCAAATTCAAAACGATATTAATAAATTACTCGAGTGGTCGGAAATTTGGCAAATGAACTTTAATAGAGATAAATGTAAAACGTTGCATATCGGTAGAAACAACGTTAAAGAAACGTATTTTATGCGCGACGAGACACTAACTAATGTTACGGAAGAGAGAGAGTTAGGTATTATAGTTGCCGACACTCTTAAACCGAGTAAGCAATATCGAAGCAATCAGAAAAGTATATCGAATCTTAGGATTTATTTGTAGATCGTTTCAATTTAAGTCGGAGAAAACAATGCTTACATTTTATAAATCCTTAGTAAGACCACACCTGGAATACTGCGTTCATTTCTGGTCCCCGTATTTACGACAGGACATAAACGGAATGGAGAAAGGGCAGCGACTGTCCACTAAGATGATTCCAAGTCTTAGAAACAAATCATCCGCTGCTCGTTTAGAAACGTTAAAGTTATGCTCAATCGTAAAAAGACGAATTCAGAGGCGATTTAATCCAAGTGTTTAAAATGATTAAAGGTTCTGATAATGTCAACGCCAAAAATTATTTCCCCATCAGGAATACAGACAGAACTCGCGGTAATGGTTCCAAATTAGTGGGTAAACATTTTAATTCTAATGAAACTAAACATTTTTTCTTCAATCGTATAGTTAATTTGTGGAATGGATTGCCAGCCAGCGTAGTTCAAAGTAATTCAATCGAATCCTTTAAGAAGAAACTAGATGCTTATCTTGCCTTAAACCCCCCCAGTTGGAAGCGTTTATTAGCGCGTAGAAATAGTGTAGAATTTTCGCTCTGATTCCCTCCTCCGTACTTTAAAATTTTCACTTTATCTTTAAATTTCTTTCCTGCCTTTCAACCTCTTTCCTACCTCTCAACCTCTTTTCTCCGCTTTGCTTTAAAACTTTCACTTGTCTTTAAAATTTCTTCTTTCTTTAAACCTTCCTTCTTAAACAGACAACCTCGTAGGGACCAGCCGGTCTGTTGCTTTTTGGTATTCTTTGTATTCTTTTGTATTCCTTTGTATTCCTTTGTATATAGGCTATATATTCGGCAATTACAGAAGGCAAATTTTCTTTGGGAATCAATTATGTTTTCCGTAAATTTTGAACATTGGCCAGAATTTCGATTAAAAAAAAAAAAACCAAAAAAAACTAAGAAGTAAAGCTTTCAATTAAAGTTTGAGCAAAGAACCCCCAAAAAGGAAATTAAATAAATACACAAAATGTTTCTCGGATTCAATATTTTTAGCTTTTTCATTTTCCCAATCACGAAACAAAAGAGTCAAACACAATTTGGGTACAACAATTGTCTGTTTAGAAACCAACGTATTATTATTATTATTATTATTATTATTGTTATTATTATTATTACTGTGTGTATATATATATATATATATATATATATATATATGGGATGCATTTCACAATTAAACACGTGAAATGAATAAATGATATAAAGCCACAAGGAAAAAGAAATATGATTCCAAGGCCTTGCGTGTATTCAGAAGTACATTCCCTGACGAGGTGTACTTCTGAATACACGAAAGGCCTTGGAATCATTTTTCTTTTTCCTTGTGGGTTTGTAGCATATATATACATATATATATATATACACACACATATATATATATATATATATATATATATATATATATATTACTTTAGGTTACTTTAGGTGAGTTTGAACGACGGTTCAGGATCGACCTGTGGTCGACCCCTCTACATCCTCTGAGGGTATTTTCCATCCTCGTTTTTATGGCCCCTTGTCCCACCGCAGCTGGGACCGTACAAAATCTGCTTCTTCTCTCATTCCAGTTTGTTTCTATTTCATTTCTAAGATTAGGGACAAAGCCCTCAAGTATTTTCCATATGTATATTACTGTGTACCACTCGCACCCTCTTTCGAGAGAGTAGAGTTCCAGGGATTGTAGTCGAGACCAGTAGTCTATATATATATGTGTGTGTGTGTGTGTGTGTGTGTGTGTGTGTGTGTGTTTTTGTGTGTGTGACAATCTCATGCATATTTCAACACTTGAGGGAACACATAACGTCTTCGCGTCCAAAGGTTTTTTTTCGAGTTAACCTCCGGGCACTCAAACTAATGGCATCCTTTCACTCACATCTCTTTTACTCAAGAGATCCCCTTAGAATCCTATTGGGAGTTAACATATAGAGTGACCTACTTCCCAACGGGCCTTTTCCTGCTAAAACCAATTACTGCCAGAACGTACGAAGCAGGAAGAACAAATTAAAGTACAGATCATATAGGCCTCGGTGGTGTAGTGGTTAACAACGCTGATTACGAATCCATTGGCCCCGGGATCGAGACCCGGTGGCGGCAGGCGACGCGCAGCAAAACCCAGCTGTTCATCTTTCCACATCCTTAGCCTAGGTAGTTAAAACGCTGGGCTGTTGGTGGGGCGTGGTTCGGATTCCACTTTCAAACTTTAGGTCTCAGGTGGAGTGAGAAGTTTCGTCAGAATGAACAATTCGGGCGGAAGCAAAACCAAGATTAACCAAGGCCTATAGCCATTTTTCAGCCAAGATAAGAACTCGAGATACCTTCCGCCTGAAGAAATACTCTTCCAGCAAAGGAAAGGATTTCTCGAAGAACAACACGGAAGAACTCGGTCAATCGCTCAATCTTTTGAAGATGTAACATCTCTTCCAAAGGCTCGCATCGAAGGCCTACTTGAATGCGAGTCTTTCACTTTTGTTATTCACCTTTATTTGACTCCGAACTCATTCGTGCCTTTTCCTGTAATAAGTTTATTTATCGTCCATTTATATTCTGCTTTTTGTCCTTTGTCAACTGACATTTAATTCCAGCGTTCAATCACTGTATTTTTTACATTGTTATTTCAGCAGTTGCGCCTCTTCTTATTTTCTGATGAACCAATTTTTTTATATTCATTAAAAGGAAACCCCACGCAGCTTATGACTTTCTTTAATTACATTAATGCAAAACCAATTAACTACATTATTAATTAGGATTAAGTAGGATAGAGTGTAAAACAACTAGCGCATACAAAGACAAAAGGATGTTAGACTTTATTAGGACTAGATCACTGAACCTTTCAAGGCCTAAAAATTAGATAAAAGTTTTATAAAGTCAGACCCTGATACACAAAGTGTACCACCTAAAAGTTGCTAACGATTGAGCTAAGGTGGGCAGTTAAACTTGCTACGGACTTCATTGATACAATCACAACCAATGAGGAACAACGCCAATATCTTTTTCATATTGTAAAATTTCATTGCAACAAAATTTCAAAAACCCAAAAATCCATCGTCCTGTTGTAATACATTTAATACAAGTGTATTTTGGAGATATTTAATATGGAATTCAAATACTTTTTTTTTCAGTCCTTGCGCAGTGCTTAAGCAAACATGAAAGTGGATAAAATTTTTACTTCTTACTTGTTTTGTCAAATAAAATCCAATGTGACTTCAAATACACATTATAATTCCTCATTATAATTCAGAATACTCTGATATATATATATATATATATATATATTATATATATATATATATATATATATATATATATTATATATATATATATATATATACACAAACTCAGAATGGTTCCCTGAGAACAATATATGTTAAGCACAGACCGTGCATGGCACAAGGAACTCTTCTGGGAAAATTAAATCCACTATAGTCCGAATAAGTAATGATAAATGACAAATACCATAGTTTTTTTCCTTTTTCATGATTTTAGCCCGACGTGGGCAACGGGTCTCTCGCAAAGAGATCCCATAAATATAGCTTCCCTCACCAGCTATCTGCAAAGCAGACAGGATCCAGCTTTGGGACGTGGATCTAGGGTTTAAAGCAAACCTAGATCCCTACACTCAGAACCTCTATATAAGTAAAAGACTCGTTGCATTCACGTCGTGTTGAATAAATCAAAGAAAAAGGGGGTAACTATTGTATTTTTAGCCAAAAAAACCAAAACTTAAACCTCAACCGGGACATTGAGCGTCCACTTTTCAAGGCACGAAACACGTCCGTTTAGTATACACAAACTCAGAATGGTTCCCTGAGAACAATATATGTTAAGCACAGACCGTGCATGGCACAAGGAACTCTTCTGGGAAAATTAAATCCACTATAGACCCGTTGCCCACGTCGGGCTAAAATCATGAAAAAGGAAAAAAACTATGGTATTTGTCATTTATCATTACTTATTCGGACTATAGTGGATTTAATTTTCCCAGAAGAGTTCCTTGTGCCATGCACGGTCTGTGCTTACATATATATATATATATATATATATATATATATATATAATATATATATATATATATATATATATATATATATATATATATATATATATAGTATATATATGTGTGCGTGTGTGTATATATATATAAATATATTACTAGCAATTAAAAATATACGGTATATGAATATTAATACTATCATAAAGTTAATAATGTCATTATCAGTAACTGGCTATGATGTATACTGCATATTCTACAACTAATCTGATGTAGCGAATCCGATTATAATTTATTTGATTATAAAACTCACTCTGCAATTAGTTACGAAAGAATAGTTTATAAAATTTATATTACACATTTATATTGTCCAGGGTAATCCGTTTGGGTATGGATAAAATAAAAACGCTGTGAGAATCTACCGAGAGTGATACAGCGCTCATCTGTTGCACGTGTGGTCATAAAATGTGGGAGTTTGTAATAGGCTATGCCATCCGCTGCCAGACATACGAGCGCCATCTGCTGTCAGACTTATGAGACATATGCCAGTTTCGAAGATGGCGGCGAATGCACAACAACGTGCGAAGTGTGTCATTTGGTTTGCTAAGTTTGAGAGTGTGACAGCGGTACAGCGTGAGTTTCGCCGTGTGTATGGTGTTCGAAAAGCTCCTAAATACGACTCCATAGTGCAGTGGTACCGCACATTTGAAGAAACGGGGTCTATGACTAAACCACATGCAGGTAGTCGTAAGAATTAGCCTCTCGTTATGACCTCTGTCGTGTCGTGCCAAATATTAAAATATACAGTGTTACTGTTTCCATTTCACACCAATTTTATTTTATCCATACTCAAACGGATTACCCTGTATATATAACGGTGAATCTTCAGTAAATACGATATTTTCTGGAAATTAATAGAGTATAAAGCTCATATAATATACATATATAATATATAATATACATATATACTGTATCTGTATGTATATAATATATATTAAAATATAATGTAATGTACAGTCGCTCGCATATGTAATGTTCCTCGCCTCACAGGCGACTCCGTACATGTGGCCACGCCGCAGTGTTAGTCAAGGTACCGCAACTGGGGGAAGATGGAGTGGATTGGGACAACCGAGTCCAACATATGACACAGACATATATATCTAAAGGACAATTGAATGTGCAGTCATTGACATACAGGTAATTATAATGTAATATCTGTGTTCATAAAGATAAACAATTAATATGATCGTGAACAGCGTTGAACTCCATGTACTGTAGTTTACTAGTCTTATACATGACGGTAATAAGGTTCCATTATGATTACTACAAATCTATATGAACAGCTACTACAATATAAGTAAATACTACTGTACAATACTAGTAAATGTGAAGTGTTCGCCTGCAGGAAATTTTCGAAAATATGCAGCAGGCGAAAATTTGACAATAATGCCGCTAATTTCCCACCCCTTCCGAATGGTCTCCCTCATTTTGCGTAGGTTATCCCATGCAGAGACAATCCATTTAGCATGAATAGGTTTCAGTGTTTCAAATCTATCTTACAGAGAGATTAATTTACGTTGAGTGCTGCTGAAACTTTATCCGCGTACCAAGAGGTAAAACTTGCCTTGATATACGACCTCAACCTCGGCCAATCACAGTCCAGAATAAATGTCGTCATTCATGACGTTATTTTAATCTGTAAGTTTATTACTAGTAACTGTTGACCGCGAAATTATGATGCCGCGAACTCGTCCAAGGATATGAAAGAGTGAAAATTTGCTGCCGCGAAATTAATCTGGTTTACAGTATATATACTTATAAACTCATACAATATTATACTAATGTTTGTGAAATGACGTTGATGAGCCAAACCGAGGTGTTGAGTTATATATATATATATATATATATATATATATATATATTATAACTGCAAACACGCAGTATAATTAACGTAAAGAACGACGCTTTGTGTAGGAGAATTATCCGCGCAAGATGAGAGCGAAAGAACGAAAAAAATGAGGTACCCACCCGGGAATCGAACCGGGATCTTCCGATTGCCGGTCAGATATGATAACCACTACACCACAGGCCTCACCCAAACAAATGTCGTAATTCCTCTACATACGCGCAGAAACCAATGCCCCAAAGGGGCACCTCCCGCATGCCGTAACATTATATACATTATAACTGCAAACACGCAGTATAATTAACGTAAAGAACGACGCTTTGTATAGGAGAATTATCCGCGCAAGATGAGAGCGAAAGAACGAAACAAATTAAAAAATGAGGTACCCACCCGGGAATCGAACCCGGGATCTTCCGATTGCCGGTCAGATATGATAACCACTACACCACAGGCCTCACCCAAACAAATGTCGTAATTCCTCTACATACACGATATATATATATATATATATATGTATATGTAAAAATGGACAAGGAATAATCAATATTCATTTTTACATAATAACCAAAATCGCTTAACGCGAGTTTGGATAATAATTTTACTTGTAGCTTCCTATTTTTGTCCGTGTCACAACCCGACGATCTACCATATCTATGGTTTAGTCGTATCCATTTTTCCATTTTTGTTATAGAAGTTATTATAATTAATTATGATTGTCTTGCATCTCACCCTCGACCCTACATTATACATACGCATTGCATATAAGAGGATTGGAACCCGTAGTTGTGCTTCTTAGTCCTTGATACCCACTCTGTCTTTAATTCGTTTCTTTTAGGTCCTCCCAAATAATGACTTACAGTTATACTGTACGTATGACATAATGTGAATAACTATGACGTCATAAAGTAACTTAATTCTCTTCACGTTTTCCATACCTTGAACACTGAATCACCTGTTTAGTATTTGGACATCTTCCGTATTGAATGTATGGTAAATTCCTTAATAATAATAATAATAATAATAATAATAATAAAAAGAAAAAAAAACACTTCATTCTCTATATATCATTATTTATGTTGTTTCCTACCTATTGTCTACTGATACCTATCAACCTATCAGTCCATATTTTACGCGCGTCTATATTACGCACACAACCTATTCTGTTACTTACATGCAAAATACGTCCACATGTATTTTTTTTTTTTTTTTTAAGTGCGCTCACCCCTCAAGACATTCATTAGGCTTACAGTAGTTGAGTGGTCGAATTCGCGAATCACAGCAGAATTGAACGTTTCTAAGATAAACAACATCTTTCGCTCTGATCCAAATTCATAACATATTAAAATGTAAATAACATATTATGTTGTATATAAATTATCTTGTCATGTCTCATGTACTTGTGCTGTACTAATAACCATATATAATAACCATATATAATCTAACCATATAATCTGACCCTATAATCTAACCATATAATCTAACCATATAATCTAACCATATGTGTATATATATATATAAAAACACTGTAAGAATGGTAACGACGTAATGTACTTCAATGAAACTATAATTGAATGTAATGACTTTATATATAATGTAAGAATGTACTTTAATAGAACTGTAAGGGACAATCATAAGCGAATGGGAAGTAATCCATAATCGAAATCATAATTGTAATAAACCCAAACAAAAATGTACTCAGTCGTGAAATGATATCGCCTTCAGAAATGAAGACGTGGCAAAAAAAAATAAGATTAGTTTTTATTTTTATTTATTTTTTTAAAATTTTTATTTGGAAACTTTCAAACACCTGATCGTGTTTAAAAGGGGGGAAACTTAACCTTCAACTGCCATCCCCCAACATTCAGGCATATTTTATACATGTATTTGTAAAATGAAGGACACTTCATTACGAGACTCTGCCTTGGTCACTGCTAAGAGACTCCCCTTGTTAGCAGCCTCGCTGCGGGGAGGGGGCAGAGGCCCCTTGCCTCCTTAATATTTTTAGATTCCGGCCTGAGCTATGGTCGAAAGAGGTCGAACCTCTACCCCTGTAAAATTCAGACCACTTCCTGTAAATTTTTAAGAAGAAAATTACAGTAAGAGAAACTTTTTTTTTCCCCCTCGAGTTGGGCTATCTTCAGAGGAATTTAGTCAAGAAAGTAGAAGTATCAGAGTATTATTGAAAGAAAAGAATTAACAGAGTGTCGACCCCATAAAGCGAGAGAAAAGAATTAGAAAGTTATAGAAGAAAAGTATATAGAAGAAATATCCGTTGCTTGCCTCCGTAACTAGAACCCCCGTCGATCCGAACCAACCCAGGGGGCCATAGACAGAGGGGTTAACAGACTGGCGACCCTATAGCCAGGATAAACACATAGAAGAAGGAAGATAACAAGACTGGACCCTTTACCAGGATCGTAACAGATTTTAAGAAGAAGAAGATTACTTTAAGAAGAAGATTACTTTAAGAAGAAGATTACTTTAAGAAGAAGATTTTAAGAAGAGGCCACTCTTTGGCCAAGATAGAAATTACCCTGCATCAGGATGAGAAGATTATTTTAAGAAGAAGATGATTTTAAGAAGAGGCCACTCTTTGGCCAAGATAGAAATTACCCTGCATCAGGATAAAACCATTTGACCGGCGTGTCACGACTTCTAGTTCGTAACATCCACCCTTGACCGGTGTGTCACGACTCCAAGTTCTTCACGCCTAGTTTTCATCCAAGAAGAAGTAGCCAGCAAGACGTCTTCAGGACACGTCTCTGAGGATTTTGCCAGTAGAACTTTTGTTAAGTACATTTTGTTTTTTTAAGTAATTTATAAACACTTGAAAAGTCAGTATTATTAACAGTTAATAATGAGTATCAAATCAGAATTTACAAGAAACACAGTGAACATTTCAGACACTAGTGATACATTTTTTTTAGTGAAACACATTTAACTTCTGTGAAAATTACTAAGAGAAGTTAAATGTAAGAGAAGTTAAATGTAAGAGAGAGTTAATTTCAAAGAGAGTTAATTTCAAAGAGAGTTAATTTCAAAGAGAGTTAATTTCAAAGAGAGTTAATTTCAAGAGAGAGTTAATTTCAAGAGAGAGTTAATTTCAAGAGAGAGTTAATTTCAAGAGAGAGTTAATTTCAAGAGAGAGTTAATTTCAAGAGAGAGTTAATTTCAAGAGAGAGTTAATTTCAAGAGAGAGTTAATTTCAAAAGAGAGTTAATTTCAAAAGAGAGTTAATTTCAAGAGAGTTAATTTCAGAGTTATTTTCACTGTTATATTCAGTATAGAATAATTTTATTTTATGTACCAAACATAATAATACCAGAGTGAAATGTTGTTTACATTTTATATTTTTGTTTGCAAATTTTTTTCAATTACTGAATTGAATTGACTTGCAAATTAAGAGAGAGAGAGTTTACAGAGAGTTTATAGATTTAGAGAGAGTTTTGAAGTCAGTTTTAGTTGCAAAGAAGTTGCAAGTCAGTTTTGAAGTCAGTTTTAGTTGCAAAGAAGTTGCAAGTCAGTTTTGAAGTCAGTTTTCGTTGCAAAGAAGTTGCAAGTCAGTTTTGAAGTCAGTTTTCGTTGCAAATAAGTTGCAAGTCAGTTTTGAAGTCAGTTTTAGTTGCAAAGAAGTTGCAAGTCAGTTTTGAAGTCAGTTTTAGTTGCAAAGAAGTTGCAAGTCAGTTTTGAAGTCAGTTTTTAAGTCAGTTTTAGTTGAAAATAAGTTGCAAGTCAGTTTTCGTTGCAAATAAGTTGCAAATCAGTTTTCAGTTGGTTGCATCCAAAAGGGATAACCAAACCCCAGAGATTTATAAAGATACTCGAAGTAGTTTCGAGTCAGTTTTATTTGCAAATAAGTTGCAAATCAGTTTTCAGTTGGTTGCATCCAAAAGGGACAACCAAACCCCAGAGATTTATAAAGATACTCGAAGTAGTTTCGAGTCAGTTTTATTTGCAAATAAGTTGCAAATCAGTTTTCAGTTGGTTGCGCCAAAAGGGACAACCGCCCCAGAGATTTATAGAAATACTTGACAAGAGGTCAAGTCAGAAGGTTGCGCCAAGATGGACAACCGCCCCAGAGATTTATAGAAATACTTGACAAGAGGTCAAGTCAGAAGGTTGCGCCAAGATGGACAACCGCCCCCAGAGACTTATAGAAATACTTGCAAGAGGTCAAGTCAGAAGGTTGCGCCAAGATGGACAACCGCCCCCAGAGATTTATAGAAATACTTGCAAGAGGTCAAGTCAGAAGGTTGCGCCAAGAGGGACAACCGCCCCAGAGATTACAGAAGTCAGTTTTGAAGAAGCCAGTTTTGAAGAAGCCAGTTTTGAAGAAGCCAGTTTTGAAGAAGCCAGTTTTGAAGAAGTTAGTTTTGAAGAAGCCAGTTTTGAAGCAGTTAGTTTTGAAGCAGTTAGTTGTGAAGCAGTTAGTTTTGAAGCAGTTAGTTTTGAAGAAGTTAGTTTTGAAGAAGTTAGTTTTTAAGAAGTCAGTTTTTAAGTCCCAAGTCATTTCAATGCAGTCAATTGAATTCAACTTTTTCTTTGTAAGTTAAGAGAATTTAATTTAAGAAAATGTAATTTAAGAATTTAATTCAACCTTTTTTTTGTGTTGTAAAGAGAATTTAATTCAACCTGAATTGACCGGGTTGCGTCTTTAGTTAACCTTTCTTTGTTTTGTTGTAAGAAGGAAATGGACCGATTTGTCTTTTCTTTTTCATGCCATTGTTGCGTATAAAAATATATAGGTAAAATGACATATTTTATTGTTGGCAACCAAAACCGTTTTTACAAATGTTGGTAACGAGTTTTATAATTATTGCGATTATATGATGACAGAAATAGTGTAATAATTAATCGATCATGTACCTAATTTATCTTGCTCTGTATGGTCGGGAAATTTACCCGTAGGACCGCACATACCCTAAATTTCAGTTGTGTTTATTCTTTTTTGTCATTTAATTTTAATAAAACTTCTACACAATAAAACATATGTATTTATCATATGCAAACAAGTTTTCAGACTAAAATATCAAATAATTCAGTCTATCAACATTTAACGAAAGAGTATAATTTTTCTACTTAACATGCAAAAATTATTAAACCTTTTTAATATTTTTTTTAGTATATAAAAATAATTTTTAATGTAAAATTTACCTGAAATTATTAAAAGAAAAGATTGTTCGAAATGCTTTCCTTCCATTTCAATAACTTTTTATTCTTGGCCGAAACTCATCTAAGGTTCGATTTACTTTTATTTTTAAGAATATTATAAAATTATGTTTAGCTCATTAAAATGCATAAATTGATTTATATTTTTAATTTGTATTCTTAATTTTCTTAATTCAATTATCGTACCGATACTTCTGGTTAATGTTAATGGTTATATAGTTCATATAGCTAGGAATGTTACTAGTCGAATTTAATTCCATCTTCAAAATTCAATTTTTAAACCGTGAGATTTACTTTCATCAATTGTAAGTCCTCTAAGTACATTTCTTTTTATTACCTTAATACGTGTAACTGATTTAATTAAATACTTAAATACTACCTTGAACTTAAAGGATTTTATGATAATAATAATAATAATAACAACAATAATTGACTCAAAAGATTTTATAACCCTAAACCCATCTTAAATTATTATACATTATTTTTAAACTTTGTTAATTCAAAAACCTCCCAAATCCCTACACATACACACGCATGTATGCACACTATATATATATATATATACAAACCTTATGCTAAAATCATTGGATCACAATAAACTATTTCATAGCGTGTAAGTGCTAACTATGCTATTTATATAGTCCTACGCATTTTTGCTTACTATATATAAATTTTTGCTCAGGCGTTTATTCAGTTAATTTAAAAATCCTCCAGCTAATCTGTCCCTCAAATTATAAGATACACACTTTGTATCTAATACACACACATACACACTAGACCACAGGTCTATACATCATCCATTACGTAATTCGATTTTTACCTACAATAGTCAATAAAATTAGTTATAGACTGCACGATCAGGGTAACTTTGGAAAATAATTTATATTTTTCCCTTTTACCTACTATTCAGTATGTATGTAATTTTCCCACAGAAATTTTTTTTAAATTAACAATATCATTCTTTGCCTAACTTAATTGTTTGTCCAAATTAATGTATTAATCCTTTTATTCTGTTTACATAAATTAAAGTATTAATCTTTGAATTTTTTATATTTTATAAGCAAGTGTCATTTTAAAGATTTGATTACTCTCCATTGTACGCAACCACCGAACTCACTTGTTCTGTATAAAAATTTGTAATGTAAAGAAAAATTCGTCATCTAACTTGTAGTAGTTAGGATGTTATTTTCTCATTTGTATTGTATTAATGGTACCCTACTAGATTATTGTATAAATATCATTTTTAAAAGGGGAGAGCAATGTAAAAATGGACAATGAATAATCAATATTCATTTTTACATAAGAACCAAAATCGCTTAACGCGAGTTTGGATAATAATTTTACTTGTAGCTTCCTATTTTTGTTCGTGTCACAACCCTACGATCTACCATATCTATGGTTTAGTCGTATCCATTTTCCATTTGTTATAGAAGTTATTATAATTAATTATGATTGTCTTGCATCTCACCCTCGACCCTAGATTATACATACGCATTGCATATAAGAGGATTGGAACCCGTAGTTGTGCTTCTTAGTCCTTGATACCCACTCTGTCTTTAATTCGTTTCTTTTAGGTCCTCCCAAATAATGACTTACAGTTATACTGTACGTATGACATAATGTGAATAACTATGACGTCATAAAGTAACTTAATTCTCTTCACGTTTTCCATACCTTGAACACTGAATCACGTGTTTAGTATTTGGACATCTTCCGTATTGAATGTATGGTAAATTCCTTAATATAATAATAATAATAATAATAATAATAATAATAATAATAAAAAGAAAAAACACTTCATTCTCTATATATCATTATTTATGTTGTTTCCTACCTATTGTCTACTGATACCTATCAACCTATCAGTCCATATTTTACGCGCGTCTATATTACGCACACAACCTATTCTGTTACTTACATGTAAAATACGTCCACATGTATTTTTTTTTTTTTTTTTTAAGTGCGCTCACCCTCAAGACATTCATTAGGCTTACAGTAGTTGAGTGGTCGAATTCGCGAATCACAGCAGAATTGAACGTTTCTAAGATAAACAACATCTTTCGCTCTGATCCAAATTCATAACATATTAAATGTAATATAACATATTATGTTGTATATAAATTATCTTGTCATGTCTCATGTACTTGTGCTGTACTAATAACCATATATAATAACCATATAATCTAACCATATAATCTGACCATATAATCTAACCATATAATCTAACCATATAATCTAACCATATATATATATATATATATATAAACACTGTAAGAATGGTAACGACGTAATGTACTTCAATGAAACTATAATTGAATGTAATGACTTTAATATAATGTAAGAATGTACTTTAATAGAACTGTAAGGGACAATCATAAGCGAATGGGAAGTAATCCATAATCGAAATCATAATTGTAATAAACCCAAACAAAAATGTACTCAGTCGTGAAATGATATCGCCTTCAGAAATGAAGACGTGGCAAAAAAAAATAAGATTAGTTTTTATTTTTTTTTTTTTTTTTTAAATCTTTATTGGAATCTTTCAAACATCTGATCGTGTTTAAAAGGGGGGAAACTTAACCTCCAACTGCCGTTCCCCAACATTCAGGCATATTTATACATGTATTTGTAAAATGAAGGACACTTCATTACGGCTCTCTGCTTTGGTCACTGCTAAGAGACTCCCCTTGTTAGCAGCCTCGCTGCGGGGAGGGGGCAGAGGCCCCTTGCCTCCTTAATATTTTTAGATTCCGGCCTGAGCTATGGTCGAAAGAGGTCGAACCTCTACCCCTGTAAAATTCAGACCACTACCTGTAAATTTTTAAGAAGAAAATTACAGTAAGAGAAACTTTTTATTTTCCCCCTCGAGTTGGGCTATCTTCAGAGGAATTTAGTCAAGAAAGTAGAAGTATCAGAGTATTATTGAAAGAAAAGAATTAACAGAGTGTCGACCCCATAAAGCGAGAGAAAAGAATTAGAAAGTTATAGAAGAAAAGTATATAGAAGAAATATCCGTTGCTTGCCTCCGTAACTAGAACCCCCGTCGATCCGAACCAACCCAGGGCCATAGACGGAGGGGTTAACATATATATATATATATATATATATATATCGGAGGACCACAAGACAACGAAACCGGCACCACTATTGGAAAACGAATCGAATGTATGTGAAAATGAAAGAGAAAAATAAAAATAATCCTAGTCAACATTCAGGGCCTTAAATCAAATCATTCCCTGAACAAAGTTTTATACCTGAAAGGACTCATGCAAAAAGCCGGAGCAGACTTTGCATGCCTCAAGGGAACTCATCTAAAGGACTGCCAGGCGAACTGTGAACACTGTGAGTGCTGTATTGATAAAAAAGTAATACAAATTGACAACTATAACATCCTCCGAGCCGACCGAACGGTGAGACGTAAAGGAGGATGTGTTATTTACATACACACGCGAAAGGCATATGGCAGAAATGACTATAAGTACCTCAAACACCATATTTAATTTTTCAATTAAATATGGTGCTAATTGTAATGTACAGACCCCCGAATACGCCAACCTCAAACTTCTCTGATTTCATTACAGAGGTAAGAAACTGGATGAAAGATCTACACTCTCCAACCCCAAATATTTTTCTCTGTGGTGATTTTAATTTTCCATTCATGAAATATAAAAGGCTAGAAAAAATATGTGTACAGTGTACACCTGGACAAGGGGGGCACACAGGAAGACCAGGAGCAGGTAAAAATGCTACTAGCTCTGGCTGATGAATTTATGTTAACACAAGAAATAACAGAAAACACAAGTAAAAACAACTGCCTAGATTTGGTGTTCACAAACAACAGCAACCTAATCGATAATGTAGAAATATCCCCAGCTATAATATTGGATCACAACATTACTGAAATAACAACCAATATAAAAGCAACAAGAAAGGAAAAAACATGAACAACAGAAAGAAGCAAATTTGAAATTTTTAATTTTCACTCCAAAGCTATAAACTGGGAAGATGTTGCATCCAGCATGGAAGTAATAGATTGGAAATCCATCTTCGAGGCCAAGACAACGGAAGAGATGCTGACGACCTTAGAGGAGAAGACGCTGGAAATTGTGGAGAGACATGTCCCAAAAATACAACAAAGGGGAAAGAGAAGCAGGTTCGAGAGACAAAAGAGGTCATTGTTCCGAAAGAGAAAAAGAGTGACTGCAAAATTAAGTAACTGTAAAGATAACAACGTCAGAAAAATATTAAATGATAAACTGCAGAGTATCGATTGCGTCATACAGGAACTAATTGAGAAGCATACAGAAAAAGAAGAAGGCGACGCTATAGAGGCGATAAAGGTTAACTCAAAGTACTTCTATAATTTTGCAGAGGAAGTCGAAAAACCATGCGACTATTGGACCTTTGAAAAACGAAGACAGTGCTTTATCTGATCCGAAATATTAAGAGCTCAGTACGAATCATCTTTCAGTATCCCAAAAACTGACAAACTGATATGCGATAGAAACGCGTTCTTTGAAGAAGAACTATAAGGGGAAAGTATAACGGACTTCGACTTTACGACAGATGATATTACACAGGCTATAGGGAAACTAAAAACATACTCAGCGGCAGGACCGGACAAATGGAATGCCACACTGATCAAAAACTGCAAGAATGCAATCGCTGAGCCCCTATACTGGATATGGAGACGATCACTAGACACGGGAGAAATACCGGGCATCCTGAAGAGCGCGAACGTAGTCCCAATATATAAAGGAGGAGATCGATCGGAGGCCAAAAACTATAGGCCAGTGTCGTTTCCATCTCATCTCACTAAAATATTTGAAAGAATAGTTAGACAGAAAGTCTATGACTTTTTGGAAACTCAGAAAAAATTAAATGATAACCAACATGGGTTTCGGTCAGGCAGGTCATGCCTATCACAACTAATGGAACACTACAACAACATTATTGATGCACTGGAAAATAATGAAAACTACGATGTAATATACACATACTTTGCTAAAGCGTTCGACAAGTGTGACCATGGAATCATAATACGTAAACTGAAGTATATGGGAATAACAGGAAAAGTAGGGAAATGAATATTCCGGGTGTCCTATTCGAAATGAAACAACTTTGAAACTCTGTAATTTTTAAAGTATTAATGTGAGAATGTTGAAACTTTGCCAGTTACTACACCATACGCATAAGTTTTTGTCATAATGTTTTTTGTTTGTTTGAGATTGAATTATGTTTACCCCACAAAAAAAAGCGAAATGTGTGTTATGGATGGCTGAGTTGAAGTCTCCTACTCTGGTGCAACGGCGATTCTGTACAACCTTTCACGAGGAACCACCCACCAGAAGAGGCCTATATGCATGGACCAAGAAATTTGAGGAGACTGGCAGTGTTCTAAAGGAACACTCTGGAGGGCGAACAAGATCGGAAGAAGATGTTGAACGAATACGCGGCGCCTTTGGTAGTAGCCAGAGAAAGTCCATCCGTCGTGCTAGTGTCGAACTGCAGATTCCTCGTTCAACTGTGCATAGAGTCGTGCGCAAGCTGCTGCAGCTCTATCCATATAAGCTTCAAATTGTTCAGCATATAACATGTGAAGATCTTAACAAAAGGAAACAGTATACTATGCACAATGTATCTAATGTATCTAAATATTATAATTCACATATATCATATGAAATTTTATGATATTGAATATTTACTATGTGAATATTACATTGTTTGTATTATTCAATAAAAAATTATATGGTTTTAAAGTTGTTTCATTTCGAATGGGACACCCAGTATAATTTCCTTAGTGAGCGGCGGCAAGTCGTTACAGTACAAGGAGCATCTTCATCAGAATCAGAGGTCCTCAGCTCAGTACCACAAGGAACAGTATCAGCTCCACTACTCTTCATAATCATGCTAACTGACATAGATGAGGACGTTACGAGAGACAGCACAGTAACATCATTTGCCGATGACACAAAGATCAGTAGAAAAATAAGAAACCCAGAAGATATAGGATCTCTACAAACAGACATGAACAGAATCTACAAGAGGACGGACGACAACAGCATGAAGTTTAACACTGAGAAATTTCAGCTGTTACGGTACGGAAAAAGAGAGGACCTAAAATCCATGGAATATTATACCTAAGATGGACAGGAAATTCAGAGAAATTCTAAAGTAAAAGACTTAGGGGTTGTAATGACTGAGGATGCGAAATTTGAAACACAAAATAAGATAGCAGTAAACAGAGCAAAGAGAGTAACTGGGCGGATACTGA
Source organism: Bathynomus jamesi (assembly GCA_023014485.1). NCBI lineage: Eukaryota > Metazoa > Arthropoda > Malacostraca > Isopoda > Cirolanidae > Bathynomus > Bathynomus jamesi. The sequence goes on from JAJOZX010002344.1 coordinate 424,929, forward strand.
GACCCTTTAAACGAAGGGAAAGGAATATAATGATTCCTCTACTGAAAACACTGATCATACCCAAATTGGAATACTGCTCGGTCCTAACATCCCCATATAAAAAAGAAGACATTAGACAACTAGAAGGGATTCAGAGAAGCTTAACAGCTAAGATCAAGGGGTACAAAGAACTAAACTACTGGGAAAGGTTACGTGAATTAAACCTATATTCACTGGAAAAGAGGAGAGAGAGATACACCATTATTTACACTTGGAAAATAATGGAGAAACTAGTCCCTAATCTTACTCTGAACCCTGTAACTCCCCAAACAATAGTGGAAAGTAGAAAAGGAAGACTGTGTCGTGTTCCCAAATTAAGGCTAGAAAGGGAACATCCTTAACCCTGAAAGAAAATAGTTTTGTTGTGAGAGGACCAAAACTGTTTAATCAGCTGCCCAAAGACCTAACGCAACACGTGTTGCGGTGGACATCTTCAAAAGAAGATTAGACGCCTGGCTCAGAACAATCCCTGATGAGCCGGGCGTACCTGGCTATGTGAGGTGGAGAGTACAAGAAACCAACTCGCTACTTCACCAGGCCAACTCGAGAGGAGGGCGACAAGCTTGACCTTCGTGAAATAAGGAATCATCGCGCGGAACATTTGAAAAGTTGAAAGGTGTGTGTATATGTGTGTATATGTACAGTATATATATATATATATATATATATATATATATATATATATATATATATATATATATACAGGTGTTTATAAAGTCCCTATTTCAGTGAAAACGTAGCAAAAACGGTAAAATTCAATAACAATATAATAGAAGGCATACATTTAATGAATACTTAAGCATATGATTCTACATGAGCACCATCAGTATCTCTTCAGAGTTCGAATCTGTCAGCAGCATTGCGGAACACATTTTGGAGCATGACTGGGGTTATTTTTGTAACTGTTGTTACGATACGAGCACGTAAATGTCCCAGCTTCATTCAGATGTCATTTTAAACACCGTCGTCTTTCAACAAGATGGGGCACCTTGTCATTACGCAAACATTGTTCGGGAGTACCTAAATGAACGATTTCCAAATCGGTGGATTGGACATGGAGGCAAGAGGCCCTGGGCGGCTCGATCTCCTGACCTAAAACCCTAGGATTTCTTTGCATGGGGCTTTATCAAATCAAACGTCTATCAAACGAGGGTTACAGATCTGCAAAGATTTACGTGCTCGTATGGTAACAGCAGTTACAAAAATAACCCCTGTCATGCTCCAAAATGTGTTCCGCAATGCTGCTGACAGATTCGAACTCTGTAGAGATACTGATGGTACTCATGTAGAATCATATGCTTAAGTATTCATTAAATGTATGCCTTCTATTATATTATTATTGAATTTTAACCCTTTTTGCTACGTTTTCACTGAAATAGATAGGGACTTTATAAACACCTTGTATATGAAAATTTTAACTTGAGAACGCTTTAAATCGCTTTTAATATTAAAAAATTAAAATATTTTTTAACTTTGAGGTTTACTTGCGTTAAATTCGTGATTAAAGAGGAGTCATTTGACATTTTACTTGACATTCAATCACTCGTTAAATATAAATCTAAATTAATAATAACAAAAAGCTTTAGCGTACTCACTCAATTATCCGTGAGTGAGGGGCGATCCATGATCACGGATAACCCGATTTCGCGGTTAACTTCGTATATCCCGCCGGTGGATTGGTAGTACAGCCGCTGCTACCCGCCACCACACACAATATAATATACAATTAAGTAGTTTGTTGGGTTGGCGGTAGGCGAACTGCGGATGTAAACACCGCGCAAGAAGACAGCTAACTCGCTGTCATAATAAGTGCACAATGGTCACAGTTAGCAAATCACGGTTAACTCGATTCACGGTTGCGTGAACCACGGATAACCGCGTGAGTACTGTATACGATAGCCAAGGAAATCATACATGCGCTTTACTTAAATTAATTTCATATTGAAATAATAATCTCAACCTTGGTTTAGCTTCCGCCCGAATTGTTCATTCAGACGAAGGTCATGCTTGTCACTCCACCTTAGACCTACAGTTTAACGTGGAATCCGAACCACGCGCCACCACCAGCCCAGCGTCTTAACCACTAGGCTAGGCTACCCAGTGCACCCATTTACCTACCAACTAATTATTTTATTGTGTGGAAAGTTAAAGCGCTGGGTTTTGCTACGCGCCGCCTGTATCACCGGGTCTCGATGCCGGGGCCGATGGATTTCGTAGTCAGCGACGCTAACCACTACACCACCGAGGCGCATCCTCTTATGCAACTCTATATACTGTGTGTATATATATATATATATATATATATATATATATTAACTTTATCTTATTTATATATATATATATATATATATATATATATATAATTCGCACAAAACGGAGAGGGAGATTGTCGGAAGGTGTTATTCTTTTACACGACAATGCGCGCCCTCATACCGCTGCATACACGAGAAAATGCCTTCAAGAACTTAAATTTGAAGTTCTCGACCATCCAGCCTACAGTCCAGACCTGGCACCTTCGAATTTTTACCTGTTTGGGACCACTATAAGACGCTTTGAGAGGTCAGCGATTCCAAGGCGATGATGACCTGAAGGAGGCGGTGCATGACTGGCTACGCACACAGCCAAAAACATTCTTTTCTGATGGCATTAGGAAGGTTGTAGATCGCTGGACTAAGTGTATTGAGAAACAGGGAGACTATGTTGAGAAGTGATGTGTTTATAATCTATCAAATGTGAAAATAAAATTGTGAAAAAAAAGTGCGGATACTTATTGAATTACCCTCGTGTGTGTGTGTATATATATATATATAGATATATATATATATATATATATATATATATATATATATATATAAACTTTCCATTAAAATTAACCTTTTCTTGCTTGTATTTCAAAAACAATTTTTTTTTTGCCTAAATTTTACCGTAATAATTTTAAAATTTCATTTTTCGTCAACTTTTTTTTTTTTCTCCTTTGTATATCTTCAGCCCTTTCACTTACCCCTCTCCCTAAAGCCTAAAAATGAGCACAGAAAAAAGGGAGAAGGGAGAATTCATATAAAGAAAAAATATAAAAAATTTAAATGGGCGTTTCCCCCGCTATTAATTTTCGAGTCTTCAAAAAAAAAAATTACCCTAAAAAATATTACCCTAAAAAAAAATTACCCTAAAAAAAATTACCCTCAAAATATAAAGTCCCTCCCCCCAAAAAAAAATAACACAAAAAGGGGGGGGAGAGAAAAAAATAAACGAACGATATGGAAAATAATTTGAATATTTTAATTCATTTTTTTTTAATTATTTTTTTCTCCTTTCATTTCATTTGAGATGAAAAAAAATTATTTCGTCTTTTTATTTATTTTTTGATTTTTTTTCCAAATATCTTGAAAGGTTTCTATTTGTTTTGACATTATGAGGATTTGTTCGAAATAATTGTTTTATTTTATCTACAAAAGAAATTCTATTTTTCACACCGCACACCTTTTATATATATATATATATATATATATATATATAGAGAGAGAGAGAGAGAGAGAGAGAGAGAGAAGCCTTGTGTATATGTATCATTTTTGTAGAACTGAACAAATTAAACGCAGTGGGTATTATAATGAAAAGTTTTCATACGTGTTTAGCCAAACAAGGAAACGCATCTAAATATCGACTCTATAGACTGCAGTTAAATTCTTTTCATCTTCTTTTGTTTTATTATTCAAAATGGAGGGTAGAAAACCTCGCGTAAAGGCATAAATTAAACAGGTACACAGATTTGTTAACAAACTTGACTATTATATATTAAATCTATTAGAGAAATACCTTCAGAATTTCGAGGGAAATTTCCAGCGGTTAGTCGATAGCATTACGTTATGGTGAAAGATACGAGTCCTTAAGATATTTCGCTATGTAATGTTTATCAATGGAAATTAATTTGATTTTACAAGCTCGTTAGTTCAAAATTTATATATGTATATAAAAGAGGCGGGTCTGTCAACTGTTTCAAATAGTTTGATATTCTCATCATGGTAACGCTTACAGCAGGGTTTATCACCTTATATATATATGTATATATATATATATATATATATTTCTTGCTTTCGTGAAATGAGGAATCATTGCACGGAATCCACAAGGAAAAAGAAAAAATTATTTCAAGGCCTTTCGTGTATTTAGCAATACACCTCTTGAGAGAAATTGTATATTGCTGAATACACGAAAAGCCTTGGAATTATTTTTTCTTTTTCCTTGTGGGTTTACATCATTCATTCATTTCACGTGTTTAAGTGTGAAATTCATCCCACATATATATATATATATATATATATATACAGGGCCGGACCTAGAAGTTGCGAGGCCCTAGGCAGATCTAGAAATTGCGAGGCCCTAGGCATATATATATATGAAAATATGGACTTAATTACCTGTACTATACCAGCAATATTAGAATCCCGCATAGACAGAACTATGCCAGCACTTAAAAATTAAACCAAACCAAAATAATCACGCATGGAAATTGTATAAGAAATATAAATAAACCATACAAATAAGTATAAATTATAATATGAATCAAGATTTGTATCGAAAATATAAGACAATGATTTCTAAGATTTCTATAATATTATAGGTAATGACTTTCCATAGTATACAAACGTTTTTCATATGTGATGTATAAGAGATGTTGACATTTCATTTTTTATAATAGTGAGCGATCGACTTATCAGGCTAAATATTAATGCTTTAATATTTGGTTCAGATGCTCCTTGAATATTACAGCAATGCTTTTCTACTTTTCTTCGAGCTAAACTCTTCAATTAATTGAGAATAATGTAATGAATTTGTTATATCGTTTTCTATTGATAACATAGCTAATGATTGCAATCTCGCTTGAGACATGGTGGAACGCAAATATGTTTTAATAAGTTTGAGACGCGAGAAACTTCTTTCAGCCGAAGCAACAGTAACTGGGATGGTTAATACTATTCGAAGTGCAACATAAACATTAGGATAAATCTCACTTAGTTGTTTTTGCACTATATAAACAAGGGCATTTCCGAGATCTGTTTTCTCAGGTATAAACCTGCAAAGTACTTTAAGTTCTTCATAGAGTTCTAAATCATTAATATCACTTGAACAGAACGCGCAAAACGGCTTGAGCGAGGCCCCCTTTGGCGCGAGGCCCTAGGCGATCGCCTAGTTCGCCTATAGCTAAATCCGGGCCTGTGTGTGTGTATATATATATATATATAATTTTCCCAGAAGAGTTCCTTGTTCCATGCACGGTCGGTGTATCATATATATATATATATATATATATATATACTGTTATGTATGGGAAATGTTAATTACTGGTTACAAATTAACCAAGAGACTGACTTTTTCATACAAAATGAAATAAACTGAAAGGCAAGATGGCCGCTTTCTTTTTTGTTATTTGTTGAATAAATTTGTAAATCTCTTCTTTTTTTTTTTTTAAATTACGAGAAATAACCACATAAATTAGCAATAAGGTAATGAATTCAATTGTTGTTTAAGTCTGGATAATTTCAAATAACACGTACCAAAATACCGGCTACCCAAAACTAGATGAAAAGAATAAATTAAATTCTGTAACATGTTAAACTTTAAAAACGACCATTTTTTTCGCCTTTCGTTCGTGCCCAAACAAAGAGCGAGAATGACACGCTATATAAACAATTGTAACGTTTATAAAAGGGAAAATTCCATTAGGGTTAAATTGTTAAGATGTTAAATTACGTCTTTCTAATATGTTGGTATTGTTAGAACTATGAGAAACCATAGGATGAAGAAACAATTAAGAAATTAAAATAGGGTAATTGCATTTTACGTCTGGCACCGCGTAGTTGTGTAAGCCCAACCAAAGAACAATGTCGTACGATGCCCTGAATTAGATTAACAGCAGTCAACGAAAGTAAATGTTGAATTAAAATAAAACTTGCATATTGCAGAATTCATTAACATAGTGTTCATGCTAGTTAAAAGCGGTGTTGATGTAGTAATTAGAAATGCAAGATTTAGCGAAGGCAGCAGAAAAAAAAACGGTTCATTGTTTAGAGTAGAAAAGTAATGCATTTCTAGGCCTCATAAAGTTTGCAAAGTAAAATTATGTCAAATAAATGAGAATAAAGAAATAAAATAGTCCGCCCTAATAGCTTCGTAAAGAAAACGTTATAGAAATTCGTGTGTGGCTAATTAGACATAAAGATTGTTTCCCCTAAAAATAAAACAAGCGCTAAGAAAATGGAGTGCGCTCTCATGTTTTCCATACGGTTTACATATAAAATTTATAAAGTATAAAAAGAGCATCCATACCCGCATCATTTGCTGTCACAATACCTTGGTAGTGTGATAGAAAATGATGCGGGTATGGATGCAGAGGTGAATGAAAGAATTGCTAAATATAGCAGAAATGTTTCCTTCCTGTACCCCCTATTGAAAGATCAAAACATCCCTAAAAAGGTAAAGACGCATATATACTCAACAATATTGAAACCAATCTTACTATACAGCAGCGAGACTTGGGCCCTAACCACAAGGACGAGGGGAAAACTGCAAGTAGATGAAATGAGGGTCCTGAGATTGATAGAAGAAGTAAGTAGATTGGATAAAATAAGGAACACTGAAATAAGAAGGAGATTGGGTGTAACTTCGGTTAATTAGAATATTGCGAGGAACCAACTGAGATGGTACAGGCATGTCCAACGAATGCCGATGGAAAGGACAGCAAGATGAATGCTGGAATGGGCCCCTCAAAACAGAAGACCAGTTGGAAGACCCAAGATCCGATGAATGGATAACATCAAGAGTGCTGTCGAGAAGTGTGGAATCACTCTCCAACGGGCGAACTTGATGTGTGGAGATCGTGAGGCATGGAGGAGTTTCGTCCGAGGGCTCCCAACTGACAGACCGCTTTAGGTCTGTCTACCAGGCGCTTGGTAAGAAAAGGTAAGAAAAAGAGAGCGCATTACGAAAAATTTTGATTACAAGGATATAATCGCGTCCACAAAGGAACGTTACTGCTGTCAAAGAGAGAAGTTGATAAAAATTGTAACTCAAAATTATATTCTAGCCGCAAAAAACTTCACTTTTCTACGTGAAGGTCAAAATATGATAATAAAAACCCACTCTAATAGACAGTGGGTTTTTATTATTATATTCTAGCCATTCTATTTTAATTGTCTTGCGTTAATTCTGAATTTTAAATTCGTAAAGTAAGAAATTAGTCTCAGGTGTCATTTCTTAAGCAAATTTCATTGATGTCAAATTCTCATTTTGGCATTGTAGTTTTGGTGTTAAACTTAGTGACGTAATAGATTATTTTTTATAAGTTTCTCATGTACCTCTAACAGTCGTTAGTGTAGAAATCTGATTAACGTTGTGTTTTTGGTCAAGAGACGAAATAGGCATAAAAGCATAAATACGAGTATGTATATGTATATAAAACATTAACGTTATAAACAATATATAAGGGGTGGCAAGCAATGATTGCCCCCCCCCCCTGCACAGATGAAACTAATAGAGGTACAAAAAACTCACTGTTGCATCTTTTAGCAATTTAATTCTACGTCTAAACAAAACCACTCAATAGTTGGTGTTGCCTCCTTGTGCTTGGCGGACGGCTTCAAGTCGGCAAGGGTAGGAGGTGAGGAGAGACTCGAAAAGGTCGGTGTCGTACTCAAGATTTCAGAGGGTTGTTTCGATGTGCTGCTCCATGGTCCGGCAGCAGAATCGTTCAGGATCCATCCTGAAAAACCGAGTGGAATCCCTGATGCTTGCTGGACCACCAGCCACCCGATTCTGCCGCCGGACCATGGGAGCAGTACATCGAAACAATCATCTCTCTCTCTCTCTCTCTCTCTCTCTCTCTCTCTCTCTCTCTCTCTCTCTAATATATATATATATATATATATATATATATATATATACACCTTATCTCTCTGAACTCATAAGGAATCAGTTCCATTTTCTGTTTTGTTATATTCTTTATCTGTGTGAGTAACTTGATAAAACAATTGTTGCAGTTTTGCAAAATCTGCAATAAGAAACTTGAATACTGAAATCAAAGGTAAACAAAAGACAAATGTCATGCAAATTTAAACAAAACAACAATCTCTTCATTTCTTGCTTTAGTGCAAAAATGATTGTTAAGATAACACTTCATATACAGTGTGTCCGAAAATTCTCTCCCCAGTGAGAAATAAGGCGAAACTTATAACCCGATCGGGAGTACGAGGATATTTTTATCTATGGAACCATGACAGAGATGTTGCCAGCAGCGTCCGCAACTCAACGGGTAACACAGTTCCCCCGAAATTTCGGGGGTTCGACTGAATTTTAAATTTACTCGTTCTCACAGTGAATTGAGACAAACGCGAAATTATTAGATTATCACAGTCATTAGGAATCCCAAAGTTATCTCGCAGCCAAGACGAAGAGGTCACTCAAACGAACAGGGATTTCACAATCAGGACTTAATGAGAGCCTATATAAAAATTGCAGCAAGGTGCCTCGTGCAGTAGTATGATTGCAAAAAAAACAACAACTTTATTCAGAAAAAGAGTAAAAATAACATATTTTTACAATAATTAACGAGATTTGTCTGTACAAAATAATTGATATGACGTTAAAATATTCACAGTACTCTAATCTGAATATGCCGTTGGAAGCATGAAAGCTTTGAAGGCAAAGTTAATGGTATTTAGTTTATTTATTACATAAGAGAAGTGAAAATGCAAGTAATAACAAATAATAAGAATAATATAATAAAATATATGTAAAGTAATATACAATATATGTAAAGAGAAAATTAATTGGGTAATGAACAATTCGTCTCGTAGAAAAATCAGCATTCCTGTCTGTTGGTATATATATATATATATATATATATATATATATATATATATATATATATATATATATGTGTGTGTGTGTGTGTGTGTGTGTGTGTGTGTGTGTGTGTACCAAATCTCAAACTAAACCCAATTACCATTCAAACAACGCTGGAAAATGGGAAAGGCAAGATGTGTAGTGTTCCCAAATTAAAAGCCCGACAATGGACCTCCTCAACACAGAAGGAAAATAGCTTGGTTGTCAGAGGGCCAAGACTTTTTAACCAGCTTCCAAAGGACCTCAGAAACGTTACAGGGGTCAAAGTTGAAGTCTTCAAGAGAAGACTAGATGCCTGGCTCAGGACGGTACCAGATGAGCCGGGTGTACCTGGCTATGTACGGTGGAGAGCGCAAGAAAGCAACTCGCTCCTCCACCAAGCCAGAGCTAGAGGTGGGGCCAACAGCTTGACCTTCGTGTGAAGAGAGACCAACGCACGGAACAGCAACGAGGTTAACGATATATATATATATATATGAAAAATTATTTCACGAAAGTGACACGTGAAAAATATTTATGATAAATAAAACCACGAAGGGAAAAGAAACACAAAGGGGTGCTCAAGCGCTTTCGTCTAGTGTTCCTGAGGATGTCATTAGACGAAAGCGCTTGAGCACCCCTTTGTGTTTCTTTTCCCTTCGTGGTTTTATTCATCATATATATATATATATATATATATATATATATATATATATCAACGTCCTTCCTTGAAAAAATATTTATTTCGTGTAAATATCCTTGTGGTTTAACCCATACAAAAGGTCAGTCAATACTGGCAACTGAACTCATATTTCAGCTTTTGACGGTTTGGAAGTTTTTTGGTGAATTTGGGACAGGTGTGTGCTACTATACCTGTGATACAGTGTTCCCAAGCATGCCTTATACGGAATCCAGTATAATGTGCTTATCGTCAATCTTTGATTTAATGTTAATTCGCGAAAAAGTGACATCATCACAGATCTGACTCTATTGATGTTTTATATAATTTTGTGTGTGGTGTGTGTGTGTGTGTGTTTTGAGGTGTAATAAAGAAACATTATCAATGAATAAATGATACCAACTGAGTTTTTGTGCATGGAAATGGGGTATCGTTTCTTTTGCCTCCTCATTTGCCAGTCCTCTCACAGCCTTGGTAACATAAACTATCGCCTTACCGCATTACACCTTCAATACTCGCGAAACAAGGCTATAAAATTCATTTAAAATAAATCTCCTACTCGCGCCCTTATTACGCTTATCTGTAAGAGCTAAAATCGGCCGCCGAGATATAAGGTTTTTTAATATATTACGTTCACTTATGCTTGCTCGCAAATTTTAAGTGGCATTCGTAGCCGCGCGGATACAAATAGTTCCATAATCCCTGTATAGAGGGAGTGGGGGCAAGCGGGGGCAAGAGGATAGGGGGAGTGGGGCAAGTAAGTGAAGGACGAGGAGAAGGGGTGAACATTTAAAAATCCTGAAGGTGAATCCCTCATACAATAGTGATAAAAAAAACAAGATAAATCGAATCCTGGTGAATCACCCGAGGACCGGATATTTAAATATTTTATTGGGGAGTGAAAGAGGGGGCAGGACTAGGCGGGAAGGGGGGAGGAGGATCCTACAATGAGAGGGGTATGGGAGGATATTCAACGTTGTTGAAGGAATGCTGGAATTAGGGAGGAACAACTAAAGAGTATATATTAGGAGTGGAACCAAAATGACCTTTTATATTTTTCATATTAATTAGAAGGGCATGACCGTGTGCGAGTTCTTTTGGAATGGGCACCACTCATCTGCCTTGATTTTGGTTCTCTTCTTAAAGTTTTTAATTTAGATAAGTTAAAGTTTCTTCCCTCATTAAGTTAAAAACTGTGTGTGTGTGTGTGTGTGTGTGTGTGTGTGTGTGTATCAATTAATATACTATATACAGTACAGTATATATATACAGGGCGTCCCAAAAAAATGTATACACACTTTAACAGCTGATAGCTCAATTGATGTTTCTTTCTTTCCAAGTTAAACCCATTAGAATTAATAATGGCAGTCAGACTAAGCTTTGAACAAAGGAAATTCATTCTAAAATGCTACTGGAAGTGTGAAAACGCAGTTGAAGTGCAAAGACGTTTAGGAGGGAGTTTCAAACAGATCCACCAACGCGACTTACCATCACTCGAATTAGAGATAGTTTGAAGCCGATGGAACTGTTCAGAATGTCCACAAGAAGCGTTCCGGAAGACCACGGACATCGACAAGCCCCACAAAGCAAGAAAGAGTACTGGAAAACGTATCACCAAAGTCCAAGAAAATCTGTGCGGCAAGCGAGTCGTGAGGTACGAATTTCAGAATCGTCTGTCCAACGCATTTTGAAGCGCTGTCAATGGAAAAGTTACATTCCAAGATTAGTCCATGCTATTAATGAAGATGATGATCCGGACCGAAGAGTGGAGTATTGCGAGTGGTACTTGGCACGATGTGGATGTGGATTGGACGAAGGGGTTTCGTAGAATACCCTCCGCGTTCACCAGACCTCACACCACTAGACTTTTTTTTATGGGGATACTTAAAAGACAAAGTCTACGCTATAAAACCTGCAACAGTCGCTGAATTGAGAGCAGCCATTGAACGAGAATGCACACAAATACCAAACGAAATGTTTCGTGATGTTTGCGATTCCATTGCTTCGCGTTATCAGCAGTGCCTGGACCAGAACGGACGTCAGTTTGAAAACAGGCGTTGACAAAACAATTAAATAATGTCTGTAGATTCTATTACATTTTGAAAATGAAATGTATTTTAATAAACACTGCCTTTATAATTATTTAAAGTGTGTATACATTTTTTTGGGACGCCCTGTGCTATATATATACTATATATATATATATATATATATATATATATTATATATATATATATATATATATATATATGGGATTAATTTCACAATTAAACACATGAAATGAATGAACGATGCAAACCCATAGGGAAAAAGGAAATTGATTCCAAAGCCTTCGTGTATTTAGAAGTATTCCCTGACGAGGTGTACTTCTGAATACACGAAAGACCTTGGAGTCATTTTTATTTTTCCCTGTGGGTTTGCATATATATGCGCCTCGGTGGTGTAGTGGTCAGTGTCGCTGACTACGAATCCATCGGCCTCGAGTTCGAGACCCGGTGACGGCAGCCGGCGCACAGCAAAACCCAGCTGTTCATCCTTCTACACAATAAAGAAAGTGGTTGTAGATAAATGGGTACCCTAGGTGGCCTAGTGGTTAAAACGCTGGGTTGTTGGTGGGGCGTGGTTCGGATTCCACGTTAAACTGTAGGTCTAGGTGGAGTGAAAAGCTTGACCTTCGTCAGAATGAACAATTCGGGCGGAAGCTAAACAAAGGTTATAAAGGTTATATATATATTAGTGGTGGACCTGATATCCGCATCCGCATCATTTTTAACATCCACATCCGCACTTCTGACTGCGGATGTTATGCGGATATTACCTCTAATAAATTATGCAATTTACAATTAAATTAGCTTATAAAGTAGCTTATAAGGTCCAGTCATGCACATTTCATGTAAAATATTAATTATTAATGAACAAACAAATATATAAACCTCAAAATATAAATACCTGGTAACACAGAAAATTGAATGAAACT